>JAVKPL010015042.1:0-92726 GCA_032173675.1 Gastrolobium villosum | reverse complement strand
CCACTGTTTGTTTTGCTTCAGTGGCATAATTCTCTCATCATTTATGATCAAACTAATCATAGGATCTCTGTAATTAATTCCTCCCATGTTTGTGCTAATTGCTAAATCAGATCTTTACTTCGTGGTTGTTTACTTCGTTATTAATTACGAATAAATCTGAGCTTAAAGGGGAACCTTTGGGAGGAAGAATAATGATATGATTTGATTTCATGTGTTTTTGTTGTTTTGAGAAGTTTTGATGCTTTATGCCCTTGAATGGGGTTTTGATAAATTTTGGGGTTTGCTCTTTGTTTTTTTTTTGGTAACATGGCTCTCTGTTTTTGTGTTAGATCAGATGGCAAGGGGAGGAAAGGTTAGTGGCAAACGCAATTTCAGAAAAAAGGTTCGGTCAAAGGAAGGTGGTTCTGATGAAGATTATGTGGTTTCAGATGATGCCGGAGATATGTCTTGTTGTCCAGAGGAGGATATCTCTTCTTTAGATGGATGCGCATCCGAGGAGAGTTTTGGTGGTTTTCCTGAAGAGAAGGAGGAAATTCAACGAGTGAGGAAATTCAATAGATCAAAGGCCAAAAATGGCATTTGTGGTCGGCGGAAAATTGCAAGTAAAACCTCACGGAAGAGGCAAAGGATTACATATGCAGAACAAGAAGAACAAGAAAAAGAGGGAGATGGAGATGAGGATGAGGACGAGGACGAGGATGAGGATGAGGATTGGATTGAGGATTTCAATTTTGATGACGATGAGGAATTTACAATAGAGGAGGAAGATTACTCAGACGAAGAAGAAGAAACAAGGGGGAGAAAAAGGAAAAATAATGCCATAAAAATGGGCAAGAAGGTTTTGCAGAGAAAGGCTTATGTGACTTCTACCAGAGGTAGGAAAAGGAGGAGATCTAGAGCTTCAAAGAAGCCTTTGAGAAAGAAAAGAAGAAAGAATGGTGGATTAATGAGGAAAGTGCAATGTGAAAATGCAGATGATTTTATAGATAACGGCCCAACCATCAGGACAAAGAGTAGGAAAAAACCAGGTCGGAAAAGGAGAAGACTTCTTGAAGATTACAATTCCAATTCTGATAGTTTGTCTGGATCATCTGATTATGAGTTTACTATCTATGAAGAAGAGAGACAGCAGTTGAGAGAAGGCGAGGAATTGTGTAGAAATTTAAGAAGGAACTTGAGGAGTTCTTCCCTTCTAGTGAAAAATGAGGAGGTTGGAGTACATGAAGTTCCACATCAGCAACGGAAACCCCCGGGCCGGAAGGGTAAGGAAAAGATAGAGGAATCTAAACGAAGTAAGGGTAAAGAAAAGGTAGAGGACTTAAAAAGTGAGGTGGGAAAGCAGGTGTGTGGAATTTGTCTGTCTGAGGAAAATAAAGGAAGAGTAAGGGGGTACTAAATTGTTGCACTCACTATTTTTGCTTTGCTTGCATTTTGGAGTGGTCGAAGGTGGAATCTTGTTGCCCTTTGTGTAAGCAGAGATTCAAAACAATCAGTGAGCCTGCACAATCAACGGCGGGGATCGACTTGAGAGAAATGGTGATACAAGTGCCAGAACGTGATCAGGTATTTGAATTTTTCTTTTGGTAATTTTTGACTTTTTGCTCATGGTTTTGCACCTTCTTCAGTTGGTTGCACCTGGTGAAAATGTTTTGATTTCATGTGCAGGTTTATCAGCCCTCCGAAGAAGAACTCAGGAGCTATATTGATCCATATGAGAATGTTATTTGTCCAGAGTGCAATGAAGGCGAGATGATGAACTCATGTTACACTGTGATATCTGTGATTCCCCTGCACACACTTATTGTGTTGGTTTGGGTCTGGAAGTACCTGAAGGTAATTGGTATTGTGATGGTTGTAGACAAGTTGCTTTGCGATCTTTATGCTCCCAGGTACAAGAACGTGTGACTGATCCAGGGGTGACAACCCAAAGCCTTCTTGTATTTTTTTAAGGAGGCCTTCCTATATCTAGAGGAGGGGCACCAACTTTATCAGAGAGACGTTGGGTACACCATCATCAAATTCATCGGCTACATTCAATAGATAGAATGACTTCTCCAACTTGCAGAACTAATGGTATTTCAGCTACCGGTTCAATGAGTAACTTATATAGTTCTCAAATTGACCAAACTAGGGAACCAGCCACTCAACATACAAGGACACAGGACGTGGGAACATCATATGACACATTCTTTGAGGAGAGATTATGCAACAATACCTCTCCATTGATGCAGAATGGAGATCCCTTCTCCATAAGCAATGCAGAAATGTCAGTGGTTCAGGATTCAACTATGTTTGTCAACAGGCCTGTGAATGGGATGCTATGGCCTGGACTTGCGGGGACACCCACCATATCAGATTATCAGTTCAGTAGTAGACCCAACATTGTCACTGATGGTAATTTAACCCCTGCTTTCAAAGAAGAGAGTAATTTCCACATTGCAAAGAGCAGTTGCAGTCAATGGTTAAAAGTCACCTGAAGAGCTTGTCTCAAGATATTGATCTAGGTAAGAGTTGTTTTTCTTCCATCAGCCAGAGATAGTTTATTTCTTCAATTTCCCCTTCCTCGTATGGCAAGGGACAAGGGAGGGTTAGAGCATGGTTCATCATCATTCATCCAGTCATGTGAAGAGAACCTTCACAGAGGCACCCATGTGTGTGTGTTAATCCACTTCCAATCAAATAATGGAATACGTTTCCACTTTCCATGATGATTTCTTTTAACCGGGAAATTGCTTCGTGGTTCCATTTATTTGCTTTTTGACCATTGTTATCGAATTCTTCTAAATGCCTTTTATGTATTGATTCAGGTTATAGTACCTTCAAGGAGATTGCATGGAGTTCTACGCATACCATACTCGCAGCATGTGGTCTTGAGCACAAGAAGAGTGAAGTTTGCATCGTGCCTCCACCATCCGTCTGTCCCCACGTTGAACTAATGGCTAGTGGACAAACAAGTCTGATTAGAGGTTGCTGCTCTTCTTGCTTTGATTCTTTTGTAGGAGATGTGGTGAAAAGGATTTTGGACACAAGAATGTCGTCATAGTAGTTACGATTAGGACTTTAGGCATTATATTATTACAATGTGTCCAGAGGCACACCATTTTGTTAGTAGTTAAGACAAGAATATCTCATTTACTTGATTATTCATAGATGAATATGATTCGCTAACATTTGACAGAAAGGCTGCCTATGCGTTTGTTTTCTAAAGTTTAATTTGTTAAAGTTGGTACTCCTACAGAAGATGATCAAGAATATGCCTTACCTGGTTTGGTTTTGAAACAATTTAATCATAGAATTGAAAAGAATTTAATCTAAATCCTCAAATACAAGAGAGAATGATTTATAATACAAGACAGAATTTGAAGCAAGTTTTATACAAAAATTCATTTGTAAACAAAATGCATAATTATATTCTTTTTTATTATAGATAACTATAGTATTTCAATTTTCAAGCCTCGAGGAACCACCTCATCGGGTTGGAAAAAGAAACACGAGTAATAATGAAACTTGTTTATAAATATATTTTATATAATGTTAAGACCTTACAAAATATTTAATAAAATGTTTAAAAGTAAATTATAACTGAGAAATTAAGAAATTCATAATTTATATGCTTTTAATCGTTAAATTAATAATTCTGAATAATGAATATAATAGTAAAATATAATATCCTTTGTGATAATATAGATTAAAAAAAATATGCAAATGGTATAGATATAGATATCATAGTTATCAGTATCCTACGATATAAGATATAATTCATATGATACGAAACGATTTACAAGCCCAACGATATGTATCGTGGGATATATTAGATATGGATTTGTATCGAACGATATGATACTGTATCGTGTATCATACGATCTGTATCGTGTATCATACGATACAAAAATTAAATCAAAATTTTTAATTTTTAATTAAAGAAGATCTTATTTATGATTTAAATTTTAAAAGTTTTAAAAATTATTATTAATAAGGAAAATAAAATAAAAAACTATAAGAGAAAAGATAAGAAGACTTCAAGATTGTTGAACAAGAAAAGAGAGATGAGTCAAATGATTATCCTAATAATCAAGATGATGAATTAGTTATGTCACTAATAAATGCTGATAGTCGTAATAGTGATAATATTATTCTTAATGATTAATGAGTAAGAGAATAAATAATTTGCACTTTAGTTATTTATGTATTTTGTTTATTGGATCCTGTTACGATCTGATAGATCGTAAATATTCAATCGGAGATTGGTAATTTAATATTGGATATGTTTGCCCTATAATGTTACGATCTGATCAATCATAAATGTCCAATCTGAGATTGGTGATTTAATATTGGATATGTTTGCCCTTTCTCAGGTACCTATAGGAGAGGTACCCTAAAGATAAGCGAATCACTGTGCACTATAATATAACGACATAGTCAAGGCGTGGGATGTGTCCGTAGTGACAAGCTAAGGGAGAAGGTTTCAGCCTGTGTACCTGGGGTCTTTAACCTCTTATTTATAAGGGTTACCTCTTGGGCTTGTGTAGATCTCCCAGCTGTAGTAGGATTCAACTTCCTTTCTATTGAGATATAGACTCTATCCTTAGCAGTCTTACTGTTTTATATTGTTAGGATAATTGGGTAATTATCTTTTAAGGGATCCTTGGGTAGGTGGTTAGGATATGGAAATATTCCATAACAGCTGAGAGAGGGCAAACAGATCCAATATTAAATCACCAATCTCCGATTGGACATTTACAATTGATTAGATCATAACATTAGAGAGCAAACAGATCCAATATTAAATTACCAATCTCCAATTGGATATTTACGATCTTTCATATCGTAACAAATCCTTTTTAGAATTTAAATTTATATAATATTAATTATTTTTATATTATTTTAGGGGAATGTTATACTTACAATCTATTTTCATTTATGACTTATTACAATCATATCTTAACCATTGACTTCCGTCAATCAAAAATTAAGATTTTCTCAAATCAAATTTATTAATTAAATATTAATTCGTAATAAATGGCAACCGTTAATTGATGAAAATTAACGATTAAGATATAATTATAAAAGATTGTAAATGAAAATAAATTACAAGTATAATCTTCCCAAATATTTTGTTATGCACTAATTTAAAGGGTTTTGGTGGAGAAATGGATGAGTTGTGGATGAAGGTAATTTAAGGTGCTTTAATGGTGGGAGGGGCTGCACTCACATGAAGAAGTAAGGGGAAAGAGAGAGAGAGTGAACCGTGAGTGTGAGGTAAATGAAGATAACTTAAGTGGATTTGAGTGGAGCGGGTCCCACACGCGATTTAACTTTAATCCAATCATCAATTTCAACTAAAAATCCATAATCTACGTATTTTTCTGGTTCATGATATAGTTTTGTTTCCTAAAAATATTGATAAAAATTTCACGCTTATCGGTACACTTATACCGCAGTATTTTACACCGGAAAAATCACTATTCATCAATTTTTCCCAAATTTTCCTATCCACTTGAATTTTCATCCCGAGTCCGTTTCCGGCATTATTTTTGTCATATGAGGTCTGCTACTCAATATTTTTGCCTAGGGATACGTGTTTGGTAAATTACTATTTTACCCATTTTGACCATAATTCACGGATTTTCACTAATCCTACCCTTGTAATTCACATTACAACATATAAATACATATTTAGAATTATGAGGTGTTATCGGCGGGGCGGGGAGGGCTCATTTTTTTGGCGGGCATAGGCGAGCCGAGGTGGGTCAGTGTAAAATAGGCTCGGGCTGGCGGGCCAACCCGCCAAACGGGGCGGGGCGGACTGAGTTTTTCAACCCATTTTGGCGGGGTGGCCCTTTTTTGGCGGGGTAGAGCGGGGCGGGCCGCCCACTTTGCCACCTCTACATATAACCAATCAAATATTCAAATTTCATAACATAAATATAAACAAAAATAATTTTTGTACATTGTTAATTTTTCATGTAAATTTCATAACAGAAAAAATTTGATTTATAAATTTTTTTATTTTTAGTTAATAAAATAAAATTAAGGAGTATAAAAAAACGTGTCGGATGCGTGTCAGAAAAAGTTGACTACGTGTCGAAAAAACGTGTCGGAGCGTTGACCGCATGTCGAAGCGTGTCCGTGTCGGACACATGTCCGACACGCACATTTTGAAAAAAATTGTGTCGGTGCTTTGGAGTGGCCTAATATGATTAAATAAAAATAAAACTGGTTATGACCTGTGTGAATGGCATAATATTGGCATAAGAATTGATAAGAAAAAAAAAGCAAACAATAAAGTTTGTGTCTTTTATACTAACATGGCATTATATCATTTTATTGAGTTTTGTGTTGAATTCTTTCTCTAGGTGTGCCTAGGGACTGTGAACGTTTGGATTCTCGCAAAGCTAGATAAGTAACTTGTGCTACAAGTAAGCAAATTGGTAAAGCTCCAAGAGGTAAGCTCTATGTTTAAGGAGTTTTTTCCTACTTGAGTGCTCCACCATGGTTAGTGGACTATGGTTGGATTGTATGATTGTATTTGATGCTTTGTATAGATGCATTCATATAGAGCTATTTGATAACATGATATGATTTGTTCTGATGTGATTTATGTATTGAATCTTTAGCCATTGATTGTACGTGCACTGATGTCTGCTTGGGGTCCTCCCTCGGGACTGACTGTGTACACCTCTTATATGTTCTGGTTTCGCTTGGGGTCCTCGCTTGGGAATGACTGTGTACGCCTCTAATAAGATATGCATATATGCTTTGTTCTGTTATGATATCTGTTATATGATGCTTGGTATACTCTGTATCTGACTTTCATGCAGGCGTGGGCCCAAGGGTATGGAGAATTCTCTATAAACCTGGAGCTTATTGAGATTTGTTATCTCAACCCGTTTATCATTTCAGGTGCACAGATTGCTGTTGAGCCTACACGGGCCAGGGATACTGTAACATCCCGAGCGCTAACGAGGGCGGGGAGTGATCGCCGGTGCGAAAGGGCATGGACAAGGAGCGGCTCCTGATAGGCTTCCAGCATGGGGGTTACATGCATGGATGAATCGAATCGACTCCCGAAAGAGAGGGATTCCAAAGACTGTACAGATGTGAGACTGCACGGTTTGGAATAGCTTATAAGAATTAATTGGTATTACCTATACTAACAAGATGCATCTTCTTTTCGGTAGCCCGGATCGGAAGAACTCCACAGTTAAGCATGCTTGACTTGGTGCAATTCTGGGATGGGTGACCTCCTGGAAAGTTTTCCTAGGAAGTGTGCGAGTGAGGAAAAAGCACATTGAAAAGTCTTGTGTTAGTATATGAGAATAGTCGTTGATTCTTGAAGCGGCCGGGCGTTACAGATACGACCCGTGGATCGAGTGTATCGCAGACCGGATTTTTGGGTAGCAGTATGCTACCATTATTTTGGAGGATTGTGATTTGCATTAGTATTCCATTTATTTTGGTGGATCATGATGTCTGATCCGTTACTTTGTATATGGCCTATATATGTTTTGTACATGTTTTCCACTTTGATGCATGTACAATTGTGTATTCAGGCATGTTTATATTATGATGTATTATTCAGTTATATGATTACCTGTTGGATTTGCATGTTGTTAGACATAGTGGCACAGAGCCAAGTTATGCATGTTCCCATGGATGGGTATATGGTCCTATATAGATATCTGGTATCTCTGAAATCATGTATTGTATAAGTTGTTATCAGGACACCTTGAGAGTGGGATTTGCAAATCCCCGTTTGTCCGATTTACAAGCGTCACTAATGCCGAACAGTAACCAATTGGCTAAACAGAAAAAAAAACGAACACAAGGATTGTGAGAAAATACTATTTCTCTTTTCTTAATTTAATTTAACCAAAAACAACTTCATAACAATAGGGTTCTCCAGGTCTTAAATAGGCAAAAATAAAATAACAAAAAAAAAAGTAAATAACTATAATAATGCACAATCAAAGGAGATAACACACAATCAACACACACTCAAACATAATCTAAAATAACAAATAGGAAATAACTATCAATTATTAAAATTCCCTAAATAAAGAAATAAATAATGGAAAAACCCAATCCAAGCGAATCAGCTCGGGTGCATCATTCTCTTCCACTTGAAAAAGATTCGCCCTCGAATCTGCTTCGTCTTCATTGATATGAACTTCTTCAGGTGGTAACTCTTCTGGTACAATATCACCAAATTTTCTAATTAAGATTAGGACTTGGAAATGCAATTCTTTGATATGCTTGGTAAATTCATTTGTAGTTTGGATCAATGATCGCATCTGTGATCCGTCATAGGAAAACTTTGTCTCTAATTAAACTTTTACCAAAAGCTAAATCTTTATCTCCATGGAGCATAAGGTTGTTATGCTCGTTGTCCCCAAATTCACAATACTGCTTGCAAACTAAAGACTTCTTGGATGAAGGATCATTTTGCATGATATCTTTGGGTAGAACTTCATCTTTGTCACAGATATTAGAATTTCTAATAACTGACTTCCTATCAGAATCACTACAAGAGATTTATTCCACCTCTGGATTCTCCTCATTTTGCTCCCGATCATACTTATCATAAATAGGGAACTCGTCATAAATTGGAGCATCCATAACAGGATTCTCATCATCTTGCTCTTCATCATATTCATCATAGATCGGGACCTTCTGGTATGTTGTCACTCTGTTCGATTTTCGTCTCCGTCAAATAAGAATTCGACTAGAAGAAGTATGCAATGTGATATATCATGTGAAAGAGATAAAAGAAAAAGAAAAAATTTGCTCGTATTTTTGCAAGTTAAGTCTTCCGCTGTTTCTGTTAAGTATCATATGTATGTTAATTGAACCGGCTTGAGACGTGGATGTTACAGATAGTACATTCTGCCTATTGCCTTTGTTATTGTTCTTCCAGGTGAAAAGTTGAAAGATTGGTCGTGGTTTCTTAGCCTTATGCATTTTCATATGACACATAGGCATGATATTGTCTAATATTTGATCGCCACCCCAACATCATAAGGATCATAAGAGATCATGTCGTGTAGCAACCTCCATTTGCCTATCATGTGTTGTATCTACGTCACATCAGAAGCAACTTTAACACTAAATTTAGGGATGTGGAATTAAAGAAAATCATGAATAAACTAGGTATATAATTTCATTAAGGGAAAAAGAATTCTTATGTTGTAGGAGAGCTTTCTTCTCATGTTAGTGAGAGTTCGTTTTGCATGCAATAATTTTTTTTCTTTTTTTTTATGTGTGGGCCCTATCATGAATTTGAGTGTGTAGGAACTTTTCTCCTCTCCAATAGCATGAGAAAAGCATTGCCCATTTCATTAATGAGTTTGTTTTTTTCTAAATTTACTTTAGATAACTGATGTGCCGTCAGCACATAAGTAAATTCAAGCCAAAAAGAGAAAAATAATGAACTATTCCTCATTAAAAATGCAACAATTCTTATTGTAATCCTTGAATTCCAAATTCAAGAGTATTTAAATGATTCTATGCTCATTTTGCAGGAAAAACAAACAAATCTGGAAGGAAAATGAGGATTGACCAAAGTGAAGACCCACGCTCACAGCGTGGAAATGACGCTGAGAGCGTGGGAATACAGTAAGACCCACGCTCACAACGTGGGAATGACGCTCATGGCGTGAAGGATTAGAAGCATCCACGCTCACAGCGTGAGATTGACGCTGGAAGCATGGAAAGTCAGAGGCATCCACGCTCATAGCGTGGAACTGACGCTCATAGCGTCAGTTGTGGAAGCCACAGCATGCTAAAAAAAGGGCAAAATTGGAAAAAGAGGAAAGGTTGTCTTATAAATAGGAAGAGTGCATTTCTGAAAGGGATATACGTTGGTTCTTAACCTAGAGGAGACTGTCGCTGCAGAGAGAGAGCTGTTCTTCGTTCTTCGTTCATCATTTTCTTTAATTTACAATTTCTTGTTAAGTATTATTTGAGATCAGCCATGAATATGGTTGGCTAGATCTTAGTATTGTGGTAAGGGTCACAACCCTGAATATGAACCCCTTGTAGTTTGGATCAGATTTATATATGTTTATCTTTCTGAATCTATTTTCCTTCGCTCTTCATCTCATTGTTCTTTTAGATCTGATCATTCTAACAGATCACTAGGGTTAGGATTCACAATAGGAATATGGGGATCCTAATTCCCGAACAGGAGGAAAATAGCTGTTCATGTAGGCACTAGGGATAGGCTACATGAACTGCAAACGTGAAAGATTCACTGAATTGCATGATTAACCTGAAAAGGAATATCTAAGGAATTAGGGTTCTAATAAGATTAATAAGGTTAAGATCCCTAAGGAATTAGGGTTTAACCGATTAAATAAAAGATGGTGAATCGTTTGATCAAAGGGTAATTCATATGTAAATTTACATTCAGATTACAAGGTGGGGATCATACAGGTGTTCGTACTCTTACTGCAATCTTTTCACAATTGTTTTTCAAAACCCTAACATTATACGATTTGTTCATCCAATTCCAGAAAATCAAAAATACGCAATTTACATTTAGTTACTTTTCATTTTAAATCAACAACAATCTGTCACATCTCTCGATCCATTCAACTTAAAGGGACTGGTTATTGTAGTACTTGGTCTACAATCCCTATGGAGACGATACTCTACTTATCACTTTTATTACTTGGAACGATCGGTATACTTGCCGAGTTTGCAACAAGTTTTTGGCGCCGTTGCCGGGGATTGTATATTCCAATATTATAAATAACCGTTGATCTTTGAGCTTGAATATTGTTTTTATTGAATTGTCATTTTAGGGTTTGTTCTATCTTAATCTGCATTTTTGTAGGTATTACTGATCATCTTTTTTAAGTTTATGCGAGGTAGACTTGCTCCTGAAGATCTTGTGTTTGATCCTGAAATCACAAGAGCCGAAATGAAACTAAGAAAAGTTGCCAAGCAGATAATTTGGGAAGACCCGGTTAGTGAATCTGAGCAATCCACAAAAAATATGGCAAACCATAATAATGATGGAGGAGGTCCCAACAATGAACCTCCTGCACCAGAGTTGATGGAGTCGATTTTGGCTCCCATGTTCACAAGGCCGAATTCTAGTGTTGTCCGGCCCCAGATTCAAGCCAACAACTTTGATATCAACCTGGTAGAGAAGACTCCTTTTGGTGGTGAAGATTATGAAGATCCTCATGATTTCATAGACAGATTTCTAAGAATCTGTGACACCACTAAACATAATGGGGTGTCTGATGACGCAATCCGACTCCGATTGTTTCTGTTTGCATTAATAGGGAAAACTCTTAGGTGGTTGGACCGACAACCCCCTAATAGCATCAGAACATGGGATGAGTTGGCAGCCAAGTTCTTTGCTGAACATTTCTCTCGGGAGAAATACAATAAGTTGGTGAATGAAATCACCAATTTTATTCAACAACCGAGAGAGACCCTCTGTGCAGCTTGGACAAGATTCCAAGAATTGATTAGGAAGTGCCCCCAATATGACTTTCCGGATGAGAAGAAGGTCAGAGTCTTTTACAATGGAATGACACCAGACACCAGAATGATTGTCAATGGTGCAGCTGGTGGAACCATAGGAAGAAAGACTGCAGCAGAAACTCTAGAGTTGATTGACTACATGGCACGAAATGAAAATGCCTCAACAGAAGTCCAGTTCACTCAATCGGCTCAAGTAAAGAAGGGCATTCTACAACTTGGAAATCAAATGCCACTTTAGCTGAACAAAAGGTGATTTCGCAACAATTAGCAAGTATGAATGCTAAGTTGGACAAGTTGCGACTATCCACAACTCAAGTTAATTCAATTAACTGTGAGTATTGTACGGAGGACCATGAATCCAATGAGTGTCCCACACTTATGGGAGCTGATGCATTCCAAGTTAATGGAGTGTGGTATGAACCAAGGCCACCACAAAACACTCAAGGTTATCAAAGGAATCAGAATAGTGGTTTCCAAAGAAGAAATCAAGGGGGAGGTTTGGATTATAAATCCAATAATTTCCTACAACCTCCTCCTCTCCCACAAAAAGAGCCATCTGATCTAGAGAAAGCTATGTTGCAGCTTTCTAAGACTACAAAAGATCACATGGAAAGTACAAGTGCATTCATGAAGGAAACCAGGGCCTATCACAAGAATCAAGATGCCTCCATTCGGAATCTGGAGACTCAGATAGGACAGCTGTCCAGGCAGTTAGCTGAAAGAACTCCGGGGCAGTTTCCTGGAGATACAATTGCAAATCCCAAGGAGGATTGTAAATCCATTGTGACTAGGAGTGGAATTGTGATCACTCCTCAAGAAAAGCCTAAAATGGTTCAGCCAAAGAAGGTTGATGAACCATTGAATGAGGTAGAAAAAGAAGCAGAACCATCTGTCAAAATGCAGGAGGAACCTGCAAAGCAAGACAAGAAGAAGGAAAAGGAGGAAGCTGTTGAGGCTCCAAAACCACCAAATGATTTTTCTCGCTTTGAGAAAGCTCCTTACCCCGTGAAGCTTAAGCAGCAAGTGCAGAAACAACATTATGCCAGGTTTATAGATATTTTTAAAAAACTGCATATTAATATTCCATTTGCTGAAGCTCTTGCTAACATGCCAAATTATGCTAAATTTATGAAAGATTTATTGTCAAGAAAACATAAGTTGCAGGAATGTGAGACAGTAGCACTTACTGAAGAGTGCAGTGCCATCATAACAAAGAAGTTTCCACCAAAGCTTCAAGATCCAGGAAGCTTTAACATTCCAATTGCTATAGGCAACGTTGATGTTGGTCGGGCATTATGTGATCTTGGGGCAAGCATAAACTTGATGCCGCTGTCATTATGCAAAGCTTTGGGAATTTCTGAATTAAAGCCAACAAAGGTTTCTTTATGTAACATCCCACATAATTAGGGTATATAATTATGTTGTTATAAGGATTGTGAATGTTATGATTAATCCTAGCTTTGTGCATTACATGCTTGAATTCGAATTACCTAGCTATTAGTGTGAAATTAAGTGAGCTAGGGAATTTAGTTTAAATTCATAAGAGTAATTTTATAGTATCATATGGAAAGGATTAAAATTATTTAGAAACCTTTAAAACCTAGGCTATTGGGCTTGTCATAAAAATTAGTTAGACTTTGGACTTGTTATAAAACTACAAGTGTTGGACTCAAATATTTTGGAGCCTTTTTCCACCCTTGTGTCACGGCCTCATGGCCATTGAGTGGGCATTTGTTCAGCCCAAAATCTTGTCCACCATCTCAACCTCTTCAAGGATCCATTTGGCATCATGTGTTGGGTAGAAACCCCACTTAACAAGTCACACAAGCCTTGCATATTTCCTCCCCACATGTGCGCATAAGACTTGGAAGGAAAGAATAAAAAATTCTGCATCATGCCTCTGCCTTGATGCTTGGTCGGCCAGCATGCTGTTTTGGTGTCAAAATGTGCATATGCATGGAAGGCACTTGGCTAACCACACTTACACACCATCTTGTGCGCATGGAACATGGAGAAGAGATTAAAAATTCTGCACTATGCTCCCTCCTTACTCCTTGGTCGGCTGCATGTCCCTTGAGGTGTCAAGACTTGCTCCTTCATGCAATTGCATGTGCACCATTTGGTTCCACCTTGAAGGCATGTTGAACACTTGGCCAAACACTCCTCCCATTCCTCCATTGTGCGCTGCATTGTGCAGATTTCTGCATGCCTTTGCAGATTTCTGCATTGTGAAGCATTGTGAATAAAAGTGGTCAAGATAGGAATTGACTTCCCGAAATTCTGTGGGCAAGTTAGTGGAGCAAAACTTATGAGTTGAAATTGTTTAAATTATGTTATCTTCAGTTTTTCAATCTCATAGTTATTTAAAGCCACTTTTCATATAAATTCCTACCTTTAGCCAGGCCAAATTAAATATATGCTTTTATAGATCAAAAAGTATTGAATCAAATCTAAAATTGTGTATAAAGGTGTATATATTGTTAGATTATTGAATAAAACTTGTCAGACACTCTCTCACTCAAATTCTTTGTGTTTATAGGAGAAAAAGGTCAAATAAAGGAGCAAGGTGTAATATCAGACAGTATCTCTCTCGCTTGGAGCGTCCAAATCAACGCTTGGAGCGTAGGAGGAGACCCAAGGCAGTGAGTCTACGCTTCAAGCGTAGAACCCTACGCTTGAAGCGTAGCCAAGGAAAATCAGACAGTGTCTCTACGCTTGGAGCGTAGATCCTGCGCTCCAAGCGAGGATATGAAATGGACAGCTGTCAGTTGCGAGGAAAGAAGGCCCATGGGGAGTATAAAAGGGCAAAAGACAACCCTAAAGAACACAATTGGTCATTCTGAACAAATATTAGGTCATTCTGAATCAGAGGAGGCAAAGCTCTGGAGATTTGGAGAGAAAACATCTTCTTCTTCTACCTTTCTGTAGTTTTTATATTTTGATGTTTTCATTGAATATTGGATTTTTAGCCATGATTATGGTTGGCTAGAACCCCTTTGTTGTGGTTAGGGTCACGAACCCTTGTGAACCCCTGATACAATGGATTGAGTTTATATTTATATATATATCCTTTGAATTTCGTTCTACTCTGATTGTATTGTTATTGTTATTATTAGATCTGATCAATCTAGTAATTAATAGTAAATTTGAGGATTAGGGCCAACAAGAGGAATCTGCGGTGGTTAATCCAGAAAGGGGGTAGAACGACGGTATGAACATGATCTAGGGATAGACATGATTCATATTGTAGATGTTTTAATTATCAATCTTTATGCTTAATCTCATATAGGGCACCTCAAGGAATTAGGGTTTTATATGGGGTTAAAGGGTTAATTCTTCAAGGGATTGAGAATTAACTACTGATATTTTTATCTGATAATTATCTAAATTTTGCGATATATATATTGATATTTAAACTTAATCCAGAGTAAAAGGTGGGGATCATTGGTAAGTGTTCTCTAACTGCAGCGCTTTCTCATCGATTTCTAAACCTTCATCTTGTTGAATTTCAAATATTCAAAAAGAACAAAAATATGTTTTATTTTACAAATCAAATTTCTACACAATCCTGACATTCGTGTCAAAAATCTCTTGGAATATTTAATCTTCAAAGGAATAGTTTAATTGATTTAGATACACTCTCTGTGGATTCGACCTTACTTACTACTTATTACTTGCGCGATTCGGTACACTTGCCGATCCACGTCAAGTTTTTGGCGCCGTTGCCGGGGAGTGTTTTTCTAAAATCAATTAATCTTGATTTTTAAAGATTAAATTGTTTTTATTTTTATTTTATTTTTATTTTTGTTTTATATCTGTGCTACTAATCTTTTCTCTGAAGTTGTATGCAAGGCAGTGCTTTTCTAAGGAGAAGCGAACGAATTGCTCAAAAGGAGAAGGAGAGAAAAAGGGCACAGACAACTACCACTCCAGTAACTGAAAACCTACCACTGGAGATACCAGAGATGGCTGCTCCAAATCAAAATGCTGATCCTCGCATGAACACCATTCTCACGCCTGTCTTTAACAGGCCCAATGCTGGAATTGTTCCACCTGAACTTGGGAACAATCAATGGGAGCTCAAGTCCAACATCATTCAGCTGGCTGAGAGAGAAAAATATGGAGGAGAGGATAATGAAGATCCTCACAGATTCGTTGACAGATTTTTAAGAATCTGTGACTCCACAAAGCCTCCACACGTTTCTGATGATGCAATACGATTGAGACTTTTTCCTTTTTCTGTTAAGGGAAAAGCTCTTGATTGGGTGGAAAGACAACCTGCGGATAGCATCATTTCTTGGGAGAACTTGTCTGAGAAGTTCTTTGCAGAGTTCTTCCCCATGGAGAAATACAACAACATGGTGAATGATATCACATCTTTCAAACAACTTATGGGAGAGACCATCTGCGCCTCTTGGAATAGATTCAAGGCCCTCATGAGAAAGGTTCCTCATTATAACCTATCTCAAGGCGACCAGGTGAGAATCTTTTTCAATGGTTGCCTGCCGGAAACGAAACTGGTTATCAATACTGCAGCAGGCGGTTCTTTGGGTGATAAGCTAGCTTCTGAGTCATATCATCTGATTGACAAGTTAGCTAAAAATGAGAATGAGACATCTTCAAGGACGGGAAGAAGGGAAGTAGTGCCACTCAATGATAATGATGCAATGCTGGCAGAGCAAAAGTTGCTATCACAACAGATGTCTAATCTGAATGCAAAGTTTGAGAGGATGCAGCTTTCTAAAGTTCAAGCTAATGCAGTTGTTTTTGACTGTGAATACTGTCATGAAGATCACGACACCAATGCTTGTCCTACATTGATGTCTTCAGATTCGTCTCAACAGGTGCAAGTGAATGGCATTTGGTATGACCAGCGCCCTAATCAGCAAAACTTTTCAAGAAATCGGAATAATTCTGCTGGCGGTAATAGCTACCAAAGGAAGAATTATCAAGGTACTGGCTTAGATATGAAGTCTGATAACTATCTAAAGCCACCACCTATTCCACAGAGAGAGCCTTCTGACCTGGAGCGTTTAGTGGGAACTTTAGCACAAAGTACTAACGCTTTCATGGAAGAGAGTAAGGCTAATCAAAAAAGTACCAATGCTTTCATTGAGGAAAGTAGAGCTGAGTCCAGGAATACCAAAGCTTCAATCAAGAACCTGGAATATCAGGTTGGTCAACTTGCCCAACAGCTGTCTGATAGAGCACCAGGTACCTTTCCTGGCAATACTACTACCAATCCCAAGGATAATTGTATGGCAATTACAACTAGAAGCGGTAAAGTGGTGGCATCCCCATCAAAACCTATAGAAGAGGAAGAGAAGGTTGAAAAGGAGGAGAAGTCTGAAAAAGAAGCTGAAAAGTCTCCTGAAATAGTGAAACCGGCTGATAATGTGAAGGAGCAATCTACTCTTCCGAAAGAGAAGTTTGAGCTTAGTGAAGAGTACCTTATGAAAATGGCACCTTATCCTGGAAGGTTGAAGCCAGAATTGAAGGCAAAAAGCTATGACAGATTTCTTGAGATTTTCAAGAAGTTGCATGTGAACATTCCGTTTGCTGAAGCATTGGCTAATATGCCAAATTATGCAAAATTCATGAAAGATCTCCTCTCCAGGAAGCATAAGCTACAAGAGTGTCAGACAGTTGCACTTACTGAGAAGTGCAGTGCTATTATCACTAGGAAGTTTCCTCCTAAGCTTCGTGATCCTGGAAGCTTCAACGTTGAAATCGAAATCGGTGATACAAAGATTGGCAAAGCTTTGTGTGATTTGGGGGCGAGCATTAATCTGATGCCCTTATCTGTCTGTAAAGCCTTGGGGATTACTGAATTGAAGCCTACTTTGGTTTCTCTTCAGCTTGCTGATAGATCCTTAAGGAAGCCAAGTGGTATAGTCGAAGATGTCCTTGTGAAAATTGACAAGTTCATCTTTCCGGCTGATTTTATTGTGCTTGATATGGAAGTGGAAAATGAAATGCCTCTCATATTGGGTAGACCTTTCCTGGCCACAGCTCGTGCTATGATTGATGTGGAGCAGGGAAAGCTGGTGTTAAGAATGAATGAAGACACAATCACTGTCAATGTCTTTGATGCAATGAAAAGACCATATGATGATAGTGAGTGTTTCGAAATTAATGTCTTAGAAGAGGTGGTACATGAAGATAAAACTCCCTTGCAAGAATTGACTGTTGAATTGCAAGAGAGAGATCATATCCCTTTTGAGGAGGATATTAAGGCTGCTGATGAGTTCCTTGAACATAAGAAATCTGACAAGGAAATAGGTGCTCCTAAAGTTGATCTTAAGGAGTTGCCTACTACTCTGAAGTACATGTTTCTGGGGGATAATGAAACATATCCGGTGATTGTAAATAACGGGTTATCTGCTGATGATGAGAAGAAGTTGAAACAAGTTCTTTTAAAGCACAAGACTGCTTTAGGATGGTCCATGGCTGATCTAAAGGGTATAAGTCCTTCCTTCTGTACGCATAAAATTCTCATGGAGAATGATATCAAACCTGTAAGGCAGCCTCAGAGGAGATTAAACCCCATGATGAAAGAAGTAGTGAGAAAAGAAGTGGTTAAACTTCTTGATGCAGGTATGATTTATTCTATATCAGATACTGCATGGGTAAGCCCTGTACAAACCGTGCCTAAGAAAGGGGGTGTCACTGTGGTGAAGAATGATAAGGATGAGCTAATCTCTACCAGGACAATTACTGGCTGGCGGATGTGTGTCGACTATAGAAGGCTTAATGAAGCAACAAGGAAGGACCATTTTCCTCTCCCTTTTGTGGATCAAATGCTAGAAAGGTTGGCGGGTCACTCTTATTATTGTTTTCTAGATGGATACAGTGGCTATAATCAAATTGCCGTGACTCCTGAAGATCAGGAGAAGACAGCATTCACTTGTCCTTTTGGCGTTTTTGCCTATAGGAGGATGCCGTTTGGGTTATGCAATGCACCTGCTACTTTTCAGAGATGCATGTTATCAATTTTTTCTGATATGGTGGAAAAGTTCTTGGAGGTATTCATGGATGACTTTTCTGTCTTTGGCTCTTGTTTTGATGATTGCTTAGGCAATTTGTCTAAAGTGCTGAGAAGATGCCAAGAGACAAACCTGGTTCTCAACTGGGAGAAATGTCACTTCATGGTCCAAGAAGGCATTGTGCTTGGACACAAAATTTCAAAGGATGGTATAGAAGTAGATAAAGCAAAGCTGATGCTCATTGAAAAACTACCTCCTCCAATTAATGTTAATGGAGTGAGAAGTTTCCTTGGTCATGCTGGCTTTTATAGAAGATTCATCAAGGATTTCTCTAAAATTGCCAAGCCACTAAGTCAACTTCTGATGAAAGACAATGAGTTTGTTTTCAATGATGCTTGCCTTAAAGCATTTAATTTGCTAAAGGAAAAGCTCACTACTGCTCCTGTTTTGATATCTCCTGATTGGAATATGCCGTTTGAGTTGATGTGTGACGCTAGTGATCTTGCTATTGGTGCTGTTCTTGGGCAGAGAAGAAACAAACTATTGCATGTTATCTACTATGCTAGCAAGGTTCTGAATGAAGCACAAGTGAATTATGCAACAACGGAGAAGGAGATGCTTGCTGTGGTCTATGCACTTGATAAATTTAGACCATATCTCCTTGGTGCCAAGACAATCATTTTCACTTATAAAATACTTGATCTCTAAACAAGATGCCAAACCACGACTGCTAAGGTGGATGTTGTTGTTCCAAGAATTTGATTTGGAAATAAAAGACAAGTCGGGGATGGAGAATAAAGTTGCTGACCACTTGTCAAGAATTCAAGAGAAGAGCCTGCAAGATGATCCTGCTATAGAGATCAACGATTCTTTTCCGGATGAACAAGTTCTTACAATTTCTTTAAAATTGTCTGAGAAGCCAATTTTTGCTTTGCATGTGGAGCCTTGGTTTGCTGACTTTGTCAATTTTAAAGTAATCAAGAAAATACCTCCTAATTTCACAAAGCAACAAGTGAAAAAGTTCTTGTATGATGCAAGGAGGTATGTATGGGATGATCCATTTCTTTATTTCCAATGTGTTGATGGAATTTTGAGAAGATGTGTATCAGAGTTGGAAATCAAAGGAATTTTATGGCATTGTCACAATTCTGATTATGGTGGCCATTTTGGTGGTAATAGAACTGCCCAAAAGGTGTTGCAAAGTGGCTACTATTGGCCTACACTTTTCAAAGATGCAAGAGAATACGTTGAGAAGTGTGAAAGATGTCAGAAAACGGGGAACATTTCCCGTAGAGATGAGATGCCTCTAAACACTATTATGGAGGTAGAATTATTCGATTTATGGGGGATTGACTTCATGGGACCATTCCCATCTTCCTATTCCAACCAATATATTTTGGTAGCTGTTGACTACGTTTCTAAGTGGGTTGAGGCAGCAGCTCTTCCTACTAATGATGCCAAAGTGGTTGTGAATTTTCTGCGGAAGAACATTTTTACCAGGTTTGGTGTGCCGAGAGCAATCATAAGTGATGGAGGCTCTCATTTTTGTAACAAGCAGTTTGAGAATCTGTTGGCCAAGTATGGTGTCAGGCATAAGGTTGCTACACCTTATCATCCACAGACTAGTGGCCAAGTGGAAGTTTCCAACAGGGAACTGAAGCGAATCCTTGAAAAGACTGTTAGCATTTCTCGGAAGGATTGGTCAAAGAGATTAGATTATGCACTATGGGCCTATCGAACTGCATACAAAACTCCGATAGGAATGTCTCCCTATCAGCTTGTGTATGGGAAAGCTTGTCACTTACCTGTGGAGCTGGAACATAGAGCCTTTTGGGCTATTAAATTCTTGAACTTTGATGCCACAGTAGCTCTTGAGAAGAGAAAATTTCAACTGTTAGAGCTTGATGAGTTCAGGAATTCTGCTTTTGAAAGCGCCAGAATATACAAAGAAAAGGCCAAGAAGTACCATGATAGCAAGATTGTCCACAAGGAGTTTGAGCCTGGCCAACAGGTGTTGTTGTACAACTCCCGACTGAAGCTTTTTCCAGGGAAGTTGAAATCCAGATGGACAGGTCCTTTTGTGGTTAAAAAGGCTTTTCCATATGGCACTGTTGAAATATCTCCCATGGATGAAGACAGACCCTTCAAGGTCAATGGCTCTAGGCTGAAGTTCTTTCACGGAGGACCAGTGGTGAAACAGATTGTGGCCCTGCGCCTTAAATCCATTGAGACTTAAAGAGGTAACCGTCAGGCTCGGGACGTTAAACACGCGCTAGTTGGGAGGCAACCCAGCATGTTTATTTTTATTTTTACTGCATATTTTTAGGTAACCAAAGTTAATAAAGTTTGAGAGAAAAGAGAGAAGTCAGTGAGTCTACGCTTGAAGCGTAGAACTCAACGCTTCAAGCGTAGAGTAGATCAAAAAGACAGTATGTCAACGCTTCAAGCGTAGAACCCTACGCTTGCAGCGTAGAAAAGGTAAAAGTCAGTGAGTGAGCGCTCCAAGCGTAGAACCCTACGCTTGCAGCGCAGAAATTCGGAAGGTCAGTGGATCTACGCTCCAAGCGTAGAACCCTACGCTTGCAGCGTAGGTTGGGAAATTTGAGAGGCTGAGGCAGTAAGTCTACGCTTGAAGCGTAGAACTCTACGCTTCAAGCGTAGAACGGGTTTAAGTTACAAAACCCTATTTTTCTTTTCCTCCCTGCGCCGCGAACCTCATCCCTTCTCCCTTCCCCCTTCCCTCTTCTCTTCTCTCCTTTTCCCTCCTCTCTACCTACAACCGCCGTCATCCACCACAAACCACCATTCTTCTCCTTACCTTCAACCACCACTAACCACCACCACAACTCCTAACCCACCACCACAAACCACCATCTTCCATCACCCTCCTCCCAGCCTTCATCCACCATCTTCAAATCTTCCACCACCATACACCACCGCGCTAACCACCGCCGTCAGCCACCACTCTTCAACCTTCAACCGCCACTTGCTTTCATTTTCATCTTCTTCACAACTCCACCGTTCGTTGACGTTGGGAAAAATTTAATTGGGTTGAATTTTGGCCAATTGTTTGGGCACATTTACTGCAAATTTTGAATTTCTCAAATGGCTGGAGATAAGGTAATCCCTTTATTTTTACTGAGAAATTGCATGTTGATATACATTGCTTGAGTAAATGTTCACATTGGGATTGATTGCTGATTGACTTGCGCTACGAATATGCATTACCATTTCGTATCATGCAAGTTATTCAATGATAATGCTTGGTGTTAGTCATGATAAAATATATTGTCTTTGTGCAATTGCTGATTCACATGATTAATGGGGGTTGGATCTGTTGATATGGGTTGATAGTTGGAATTAAATCTGGGAATTGATCTGAATACTGTCATCAAAATTGAATTGAATTATTTTGCTGATAATATTTAGTATTCTACTGTATTGGGGACTTTTCTGATTTTCAGGAAAAAAGGATTGTTAAAACCAAAAAGGGTACTGAAGGGTCGTCTTCTGCTAAGAGACCCCGCACTAATTTTGACTCCAAAAGGTTTTTGTCTGCCGAAAAGCAAGATTTTTATGAGAATAAGCTGAAGGATAAAAATGTGATAAAGGAAAGGGGGTTTGATTTGGGAAATCTCCTGCTCTTTGATGAAATTTATTCAGTTGTTCAGAGGAGACGATGGAGAACATTAGTGACCTTCCCACAAGACAGTTCAGGGCGAATTCTAAGAGAATTTTTAGCTAATGCTGATAAGGAAACTGTCAATGCCACCCGCAAGAGCTGGGTGAGAGGAAAAGAAGTCCCTTTTGATGCTGGCACAATTGAGGAGTTCCTGCAAACATCATACAATCCAAATGCTGAGTGTGAATTCGTCCGACTCTTCAACATGATGCAGCCTTCAGAAGGATATTACAGGGAAGAGATGCCTATTATTGCTGATGAGATCCGAGAGAGGATAACCAGTCCATTCTCTGAATGGAAATTTAGACAGGGTCTCACCAACGTACCTGAAAAGTTCACCAGACTCTGCCTTACTGGTGAGGCCATCAGTTGGCATACTTTTGTGAATGCTACTGTCATTCCCTCTACAAACAAGAGTGATGTAAATGTTGAGAGGGCAGTTCTGTACTACGTGCTGATGGGAGATAGAAATTTGAACATGGCTGCCATCCTCTCTGACAGAATTGTCCATCTTATCACTCAGAGCAAGGACAACAGTCTGTTGGCTCACAGCTCCTTGATCTCTCACTTATGCATTCGAGCTGGGGTGGAAATCCCCGATTCTGAGCCATTAGATGTGAAGGCTGAAAAGCCTATGACCAAGACTGCTTTGGGGGGTTATTACAAAGAGTCAGAGAAGCATGCAGCATGGCTTTTAAATAGCCAAGCCCCTCCTATACCTCCTCCAGAACAACAGGATCCTTCAGCACCTCAGGCACCTCAGGCATCTTCAGCTTCATCCTCCTCTCGCCAGCCACTTTATGAGGATTCTCCCATCATCCTTGAGATGCATGCTATGATGAAGGCCATGTGCCTGAAGATGGGGATTGATCCAGCAGATCCTCCTAGTTCCTTCCAGCAGTATACCATGGAGGAGTGATCGCTGGATTTTTCTTGTCTTTTCTCTCTTATTTTTGTTAGCATTTTAGTTTTATTTTTGTTTTTGACGACCAATAGGATCTTGTTAGGGTCACTGCTACTTTATGGATTTGTACCCCCTATGGTATTTTTCACTGTTTTGCTGATACATTTATGTTAATGATGTGTGTTTCAATTGCGCAGCAGTCCTTATTGATTACACTTAGTTATTGCTGGGGACAGCAATTTCTAAAATCTGGGAATGGTGGTTAGCCTTGCCCTGATCATGCACTATAGCTGCAATTGTGGAACTACACTTCATTTCAGGGGAGATATTCGAACCAGTTTACTTTTTCATTTTTAAATATCTGTCTTGGTTATAGTTGACCTTCAAATTCAGCAAAATTTTTAAATTTTTTGGAATATGCTTGCTGATAATCTCAGATTTAGGTTTTGCTTTCCTAGCAAGTGATTGAGTTCATCTTAGGAAGTACATTAAGTTGTGAAATTTCTGGCATGATGTCACTTAGGCATGAGTAGATTTTATGATTGCTCGTTTGTCTGAATTGTGTGCTAGAATACATGATATGCCTGATATTCTTTTTGAGAATCTAGTCTGAGATCATAGCCTTTGAGGTTTGAGCCTAAACAGTAATTTTTATTCTTGAGAGGCTTCACTGTGGTAACACTCTAGAACTTGGTCTGTTTCTCTACAATGCATGCATTTAATTGATATGATAAAGGCAGTTTGTTCTTGATAGCCCTGGCCATATAGCTCACCTATATAAATGATTTTTCCATTGCTACCCCCTTGAGCCTAAGCCTGTTTGTTGATAATTTACCTGAATATTGCTTAGCCTATATCCATGTTGACTTACCTTAAGTGAGATTGAATTGCTGATTCTTTTAAACAGAGAAGAATTTTAAAAGAGAAAAGAAAATGTCTAAGGTAAGCTCTACTAAACTAAGCAATAGAAAAGGGGAAAAGAAAAAGAAACAGAAAAATCTAGAAAAAGAAAAAAAAATGTGTGTGAAGCATTGTGAATAAAAGTGGTCAAGATAGGAATTGACTTCCCGAAATTCTGTGGGCAAGTTAGTGGAGCAAAACTTATGAGTTGAAATTGTTTAAATTATGTTATCTTCAGTTTTTCAATCTCATAGTTATTTAAAGCCACTTTTCATATAAATTCCTACCTTTAGCCAGGCCAAATTAAAACCATTGAAAAGCCCTTTTGATCAATTAATGCATGCGTTTGAATCCTTCATTTTTAAGGATCTTGAGAATATGATCAAGCCTATGGCAGTGTTATGGCTGTGATGGTTGTGTACATCTGATACCCTAAACACCTGAGTGTGAGTGATGTATTTTGTCTTGGTGAGGGATATTCGGACTAGATTCAGATGTTTTTCAGAGAATAAGGGCATTTTTAAAAGTTCTTCCAGTAATTCAGTCATGCATAGCATAGTAAATTCTTCGATTGTTTGGGTGATATTGTGTTGAAATACTGCTGTAAACTTTTCTAAGTTCGAATCAGTTTATTGCTGTGGACAGCAACATCTAAATCTGGGAATTGTTTGATATGCTCCCAGCATATATGCTTTTATAGATCAAAAAGTATTGAATCAGATCTAAAATTGTGTATAAAGGTGTATATATTGTGAAATTATTGAATAAAACTTGTTCAGACACTCTCTTACTCAAATTCTTTGTGTTTATAGGAGAAAAAGGTCAAATAAAGGAGCAGGAAGAAATCAGACAGTATCTCTATGCTTGGAGCGTCCAAATCAACGCTTGGAGCGTAGGAGGAGACCCAAGGCAGTGAGTCTACGCTTCAAGCGTAGAACCCTACGCTTGAAGCATAGCCAAGGAAAATCAGACAGTGTCTCTACGCTTGGAGCGTAGATCCTGCGCTCCAAGCGGAGGATATGAATGGACAGCTGTCAGTTGCGAGGAAAGAAGGCCCATGGGGAGTATAAAAGGGCAAAAGACAACCCTAAACATCACAATTCGTCATTCTGAACAAATATTAAGTCATTC
This sequence comes from Gastrolobium villosum, assembly GCA_032173675.1. NCBI lineage: Eukaryota > Viridiplantae > Streptophyta > Magnoliopsida > Fabales > Fabaceae > Gastrolobium > Gastrolobium villosum. The sequence continues at coordinate 67,624 of JAVKPL010015042.1, read as the reverse complement.
TGAATCAGAGTAGGAAGGCTCTGGAGATTTGGAGAGAAAACATCTTCTTCTTCTACCTTTCTGTAGTTTTTATATTTGGATTTTTAGCCATGATTATGGTTGGCTAGAACCCCTTTGTTGTGGTTAGGGTCACGAACCCTTGTGAACCCCTGATACAATGGATTGAGTTTATATTTATATATATATCCTTTGAATTTCGTACTACTCTGATTCAGAATGACCTAATATTTGTTCAGAATGACGAATTGTGATGTTTAGGGTTGTCTTTTGCCCTTTTATACTCCCCATGGGCCTTCTTTCCTCGCAACTGACAGCTGTCCATTCATATCCTACGCTTGGGGCGCAGGATCTACGCTCCAAGCGTAGAGACACTGTCTGATTTTCCTTGGCTACGCTTCAAGCGTAGGGTTCTACGCTTGAAGCGTAGACTCACTGCCTTGGGTCTCCTCCTGCGCTCCAAGCGTTGATTTGGACGCTCCAAGCGTAGAGATACTGTCTAATTTCTTCCTGCTCCTTTATTTGACCTTTTTCTCCTATAAACACAAAGAATTTGAGTGAGAGAGTGTCTGAACAAGTTTTATTCAATAATTTCACAATATATACACCTTTATACACAATTTTAGATCTGATTCAATACTTTTTGATCTATAAAAGCATATATGCTGGGAGCATATCAGCTAACCACACTTACACACCATCTTGTGCGCTTGGAACATGGAGAAGAGATTAAAAATTCTGCACTATGCTCCCTCCTTACTCCTTGGTCGGCTGCATGTCCCTTGAGGTGTCAAGACTTGCTCCTTCATGCAATTGCATGTGCACCATTTGGTTCCACCTTGAAGGCATGTTGAACACTTGGCCAAACACTCCTCCCATTCCTCCATTGTGCGCTGCATTGTGCAGATTTCTGCATGCCTTTGCAGTCCACCATGAAACCAAATCTGTCCTTGCCACCCTTGTGCAGCAAATGAGGAGAAAAGTGGACAGATTGCATGTGTTTTGAGTGGAGGAACAAGCTGTCAACATTCCCCTCCACTTTGTGCGCATGGCAAGGGTAATTGCATAAAAAAATTCTGCACCATGATGGCCCTCATTTGTGCGCACCAAGTGTGAGGATTCAGCCAAGTTTTGCCTTGGTTGGAAGGTTTTAAATCAGCCACCAACTCTCCCTCCTTGCCACTCCCTTGCATCAAAGTTAGGCTGCACCTTAGGCTCTCTAAAACTGAAACAAGACCTGCACCTTATGCCCTCTCCTTCCTCTTGAAACCGTGAGCATTGCATCCCTCCTTTCTCCTTGCTGCATACCGTGACTTAGGCATCAAGTATGGTGCAAGCTTTCCTCTCACTTCCCCTCACTGTCCAGCCGAGTTCTTCATCCTTAGATTCTGCCAAGTTGCTCTTCCACCTCACTTGTGCGCACAAGCCATCTTTTAGGAAGTGTGACCTTGTTGTTGGGAAGCTAGAAAGTGTGGTGTGTGATCCTAGATCAAGTAGTGTGTGCTACAAGAGGTAAGCATGGATCTTAAACCTTCTTCCTTATTGTGTGATCATGCTTATGCTTGAGATGTCATGTATCTTGTGAACTCTTCTTGATTCGGCCATGTCATAGATCCTAGAATGAGCATAATGGTAAAGCTATTTTATGATAACTTGTATGCCTTCTTTATGATATGAATCCTTCTATGATAAATAGCATACTTTAAACCTTTGTAGCACACCTTGCATGAAAGAATGAGGTTATGGAATAAAGTCTCCTTGATATGCTTGATTTGATGCCACTGTTTCGGTATGAAAGTGCCACTGTTTTAATGCTCAATTGCCACTATTAATGCCACTATTTTGATGCTCAAATGCCACTATTTCTTCCACTGTTTTGATGCTCAAATGCCACTGTTCTGTCACTATTTTGAGGTTCAAGATGCCATTGTTTCTATTTGAAATGACCAACGTTTTGATGCCACTGTTTTTGTACAAAAGTGTCACTGGTTTGAGGTTCAAGATGCCACTGTTTCTGTTTGAAATGACCAACGTTTTGATGCCACTGTTTTTGTACAAAAGTGTCACTGTTTTGAGGTTCAAGATGCCACTGTTTCTGTTTGAAACGACCAACGTTTTGATGCCACTATTTTTGTACAAAAGTGCCATTATTTTGAGGTTAAACATGCCACTGTTTCTGTTTGAAAATGCCACTATTTTTGCTGCTGTAAACGTTACTGTTTCTGCTGTAAAACGTCACTGTTTCTGCTCACTGTTTTTAAGAAAAACGTTGCTGTTTTACTCACTGTTTTTGCTGTAAAATGTCACTATTTCTGCTCACTGTTTTTAAGAAAAACGTTGCTATTTTACTCACTGTTTCTGCTGTAAAACGTCACTGTTTTGCTCACTGATCTTCCTTAAAACAATGTTGTAAAATGATGTACTGTAAATGATTTAGGTGCGCATAAACAGTGAGAAACGTAGCATACTTCGCTGCTGTTGGTAACTAATTAAGGCACGCAAGGTAAGTGTCAGGCGATATTACCTATGTGACTATTGACTAGTGTATGAAGTTGTGACATGATGCTCCATACTCCGTAAAATTATTATGTTCCTTATGATGGAAGTATTCTGCCAAGAATATGCCTTGATGGCAATATGATTATGATTATGTTCCTTACGATGAAAGTATTCTGCCAAGAATATGCCTTGATGGCAATATGATTATGAGGTAAAGTTGTTATGTGGCAGCATAACGTATATGAAAAGTATATAAGCATGCATCTTACATCATACCGCATTTATTTTTACGCTTTGTGTGTGAAAGCATAGCATGACATGCATGTACCAAAATCATATAGCCTTGCAATTTAGAATAGTTATGTACAGGACCATGTGTTTGAGCATGCATCATATAGGCATCCCTCCGGTACCAGGGTATGGGACAGTTGGCATCAGTCCGCATAGGCCACAGTTGGAATCCACCAAGAAAGGGTGCCAATTTATGGGATATCGACTGTGAAGTGCGCGCACGACGGTGCTAAGAGCGCAAAGGAAGGCGTTATATACGCAATATGTATATGATATTGCGCGCACTACGGTGCTATGAGCGCAAAAGGAAGGCGTTATATACGCAATATGTATATGATGAAAAGGAAAAAGGAAAAAGGAACAAGGATATGTTGAAGTGACTGTTTATGATTTTGTGCCTAGTTCAATACTGTTATGTTATTGGTTTTATTGCCACTTTACTGGGATTATTCTCACCCCTTTGGGGCTGCTATTTTCATAAATGGCAGGAGGACGTAAGAGCATTTGAAGGCATGATGTTTGCTGTTACTTGCTGATGCTTGGACTTTTGTTGTTGTTATTTGATTATTGGATGACTGTAATGTTTGTTATTTTGGGGCACTTGGATGACTGTAGACATTATTATCTTCCATGTTGTTTTAGTCCTTCATGAACATCGGCTATTTTGGAAATGTCAGAAAACGTTTTGCAAAAAGGATTTCTGAATGTTTTATTAAGTGCCGAATTTTAAATACAGTACGGTGTTGAACATTTTTAGCAGCTAAAAGTGTCGTTAAAGACTCTAATTCCGCTTAGCAAACGACTCTCTTGGATGCATACAAGGGAGGGCGTTACATTAACTGGTATCAGAGCAGTTTGATCCATGGTTTTGCTTGTTGATTGATTGAATTGATTGCTGATTGTGCTTAATTGCTGATTTGCTTATGTGCAATTGACAGTTTAAGTGTTCTATAGTCTCTGTATGTTTAATTGTTGAAATATATGAAATATTATAGTTAGATTGTTAAGATCATTCTGTGATAAGGCACGGATGCATAGTTAACCTATCCGAATTGAACTCGAGTACCTACTTGGGACTGCTGCCATAAATGACTTGCGGTGAGCCTGATCAACTCATTTCATGATATTGTGAGTGCAGAATCATGGCAGGTAATCGTGGTTCAACTCGGGGAGGGTCTAGCAATGCGGAAGAGGATCTTATCACTACCATTGGGGGACTGGCAACATTCGTCCAGAATATGAGCCAAGAATGGCAAGAACGTAGGCAACAGAACCAGGATCAACCCCCACCGCATGACAATGCGGAAGAAATTGCCCGACGGAGGTTGAAAGACTTCCGCAACTTTCAACCACCTACCTTTGAGGGTGAAGACAACCCTGAGGCTGCAGCAAGGTGGTTGCAGATGATCGAACATATATTCGAACGTATGGCATGCCCAGAGGCCCAGAAGACCGATTACGCATCGTACCAGCTGATGGGAGAAGCTCTAAGCTGGTGGACCGGTGCGAGGGCTCTGCTGAGAGCTCAGAACGTTGAACTAACGTGGGCCGTGTTTAGACAAGTTTTTCTAGACAAGTATTTTCCAAAAGCTATGAGAAGAATGAAGCACACTGAACTGTTGTCACTCAGGCAGGACAACATGACGGTCAACGAGTACATTGCAAAATTTGGGCAACTGATGGAGTACGCCAACTTTGATCGGAATATTTATGACGAGGAATGGCAGGTGGAGAAATTCGAAAGCGGATTACATCCAGAAATCCGTAAGCTCATGTTGACGACTGCAAATCGTACACTGTCGGAGCTAATCAATCAGAGTCGACAGGCAGAAGGAATCATCAATGAGGCCAAGACTCTGAATAAGCAACCAACACAATACCACGGAGGAAACAAAGCAGGCAGATTTTTTTAGGAAGGCCCCTGGTATGGGTCGAGGCAAAGGCTCGCAGTTGCACGCGCGGCCTGGAGATTTCAAGAGAAACAATACTTTTGGTCAATCGTTAACTGGACGTCAGGGTGCAAAAGCTTGTGTTACATGTGGTAAGAACCACGCTGGAGTCTGTCGCAAAGGAAGCAATACATGTTTCAAGTGTGGCCAGCAAGGACATTTTGCTTACGAATGCCCTCAGAATGCTAATCAACAGCCTACACAAGCACGAGTGTTCACACTAGATGCGAATGAAGCTCAGAAGTATCCCAACTTGATCAAAGGTAATGTCACTTTAAATGGTCACCCAATTTCTGTTATTTTTGATTCTGGAGCATCTGGCTCTTTTATGGCAAAGCACGCTGCTATGAGAATAGGCATCACCCCAACCCCGTTACCTCATGAGTTACACATCAGTACCCCTACTGGAGGATCGTGCACAGCCTCAGAGATCTGCAGAAGTATTACCCTGCAATTTGAAGGGAATAATTATACAGTAAACTTGGTGGTCCTACCGGTATTCAATTTCGATGTGATTATCGGTATAGACTGGTTGACGGAAAACGGGATAACGTTGGACTGTCGAGCGGGGAAAGTCATTGTTCCTGCGAAGGATGGTAATCTTCAACCCTTCTCTCTCATTTCTTTATTACAAGTTAGAAAAGAGCTCCTCAAGGGAGCAGTAGGGTATCTATTGTCAATCGAGGCTGAAACTTCGGTTGACAATCAAATTCAGAATGTACCTGTAGTTAGGGAATTCGAGGAGGTATTCCCGGACGAGATACCTCGATTGCCTCCTCATAGGGAAATAGAATTTTCCATCGAACTTGTTCCCGGAGTTGGACCAATCTCCATTGCTCCGTATCGTATGGCACCTTTAGAACTTCGAGAGTTGAAGAAGCAGATAGAAGAACTGTTGGCAAAGGAATTCATCAGACCTAGTACCTCTCCCCGGGGTGCTCCAGCCATCTTGATTAAGAAAAAGGATGGTAGTCTACGTCTGTGTGTGGATTACCGTCAACTGAACAAAGTTACGGTGAAGAATAAGTATCCGCTACCAAGGATCGATGATTTGATGGATCAGCTGAGAGGAGCAAGAGTCTTTTCCAAGATAGATTTACGATCGGGATATCATCAAATCTGGGTCAAACCGGAGGATATTCCGAAAACGGCTTTTAGAACTCGTTATGGGCACTACGAATATCAAGTGATTCCATTCGGACTCACGAATGCTCCTGCGATATTCATGGATTACATGAACCGCATCTTCCGCCCATTTCTTGATCAGTTTGTCATTGTGTTTATCGATGACATTCTGATTTACTCTGCCAATGAAGAGCTGCATACGGAACATTTGAGGATTGTTTTGCAAATCTTGAAGGAGAAGCAGTTGTACGCGAAGTGGTCGAAATGCGAGTTTTGGCTTAAAGAAGTCCAATTTCTGGGCCATGTCATTTCAACAGAAGGTATTGCTGTGGATCCCAGCAAGGTTGAAGCTGTCATGAATTGGGAGCGACCCAAGACTGTCACTGAAGTAAGGAGTTTCTTAGGTCTTGCTGGATATTATCGGAGGTTCATTCAGAATTTCTCTCAGTTAGTACAACCTCTTACCCGTCTCACTCGGAAGGATAAGCCTTTTGAGTGGACTGAAGCTTGTGAAGAATGTTTCATGGAGTTGAAGAGCAGGTTAATGAGTGCTCCAGTACTCACTATTCTGGATCCCACTAGAAAGTTTGAAGTATACTGTGATTCGTCATTGAAAGGACTTGGATGCGTTTTGATGCAGGATCGTATGGCGGTAGCTTATGCTTCTCGACAACTAAAGCCTCATGAAGAAAATTATCCTACGCATGATTTGGAGTTAGCAGCTATAGTGTTCGCACTTAAAATTGGAGGCACTACTTGTATGGTTCGCAGTTTGATGTGTTCAGCGATCACAAGAGCCTAAAGTACTTGTTCGATCAGAAGGAGTTGAATATGAGGCAACGACGGTGGATGGAATTCCTGAAGGACTATGAGTTTGAACTTAAATACCACCCAGGAAAGGCAAACGTGGTAGCTGACGCCCTGAGTAGGAAGACACTGCAACTCTGATGATGGAAGAGCTGAAATTGTTTGAGGCCTTTCGAGATTTGAATTTGTCTGTAGTCGAAAGCGGACGTAGCATAAGATTGGGTAGTATAAAAGTGGAGAATGAGTTGCTCAGCAGAATTAAGGAGGCTCAGAGAAATGAGGAGCTAGTCCGTAATTTGGTTGGCATCCAAGGTGTAGTAAGGGATGAGAATGATATTTTGAGATTCCAAGGTCGGTTAGTTGTGCCGAATGAAGAATTGAAGCAGGAAGTTTTACAGGAGGCTCATAAGGGTAAGTATGTCGTTCATCCTGGATCCACGAAGATGTACCATGATTTGAAGACTTCGTTTTGGTGGCCGGGTATGAAGCGTGATATTGCTGAGTATGTATCTCGATGTCTAACTTGTCAGAAGGTGAAATACGAGCATCAGAAACCTTCGGGACTTCTTCAACCTTTGGAGATTCCCGAGTGGAAGTGGGACAGTATTGCGATGGATTTTGTAGTTGGCCTTCCTCGGACGCGAGAAGGATATGATTCCATTTGGGTGATTGTTGATCGATTAACGAAGTCAGCTCATTTCTTGTGTGTTAGAACCACATATAATACTGAGAGACTTGCCAGAATCTACCTTCAAGAGATTGTGAGACTACATGGAGTCCCTACCAGTATCGTCAGCGATCGTGATCCCAAATTTACCTCTAAGTTCTGGGAGTCTTTTCAGCGAGCTTTAAGGACCCACTTGAGATTGAGTACTGCTTACCACCCGCAGACCGATGGACAGACCGAACGCACTATTCAAGCTTTAGAGGACATGTTGCGAGCATGCGTTTTGGAGTTAGGAGGCAGTTGGGACAACTATCTTCCTTTGATTGAATTTGCTTACAACAACAGTTACCACTCCAGTATTCAGATGGCACCGTATGAAGCTCTGTATGGGAGAAAATGTAGATCCCCTTTATGCTGGACTGAAGTGGGTGAGCGGAGTATTTTAGGACCTGATCTAATTCAAGAAACATCTGAACAAGTGAAGAAGATTAGAGAGAATATGCAACGGGCTCAGGCCAGACAGAAAAGTTATTACGAAAAACGTCATAAGCCCCTATCTTTCGAAGTCGGAGACCATGTGTTTTTGAGAATCACACCTACCTCGGGACTCGGCAGGAGAATGGGAGTAAAGAAATTAAGTCCACGGTACTTAGGACCATACCTTATTATGGACCGGATTGGAGAGTCTGCATACCGGTTGATTTACCACCAAATCTGTCAGGGATTCATCATGTATTTCACGTGTCGCAGCTGAGGAGATATCTCTCTGATCCCTCTCACGTGTTACAGCCCGAAGAAGTGGAATTAAAGGAAAATCTGACGTATCAAGTTCAACCGTTCCAAATTCTTGAAAGATCCGTCAAGCGACTTCGTTCTAAAGAAATTCCCTTGGTGAAAGTGTTATGGGACAACAAATCGGCAGCTGAAGCCACTTGGGAGCGCGAGGACGACATTCAGAATCGTTATCCCGAACTATTTAGCTCTTAAGTAAGTCCTATTTTGCGGACAAAATTCCTATTTGGTGGGGAGAGTGTAACATCCCACATAATTAGGGTATATAATTATGTTGTTATAAGGATTGTGAATGTTATGATTAATCCTAGCTTTGTGCATTACATGCTTGAATTCGAATTACCTAGCTATTAGTGTGAAATTAAGTGAGCTAGGGAATTTAGTTTAAATTCATAAGAGTAATTTTATAGTATCATATGGAAAGGATTAAAATTATTTAGCAACCTTTAAAACCTAGGCTATTGGGCTTGTCATAAAAATTACTTAGACTTTGGACTTGTTATAAAACTACAAGTGTTGGACTCAAATATTTTGGAGCCTTTTTCCAACCTTGTGTCACGGCCTCATGGCCATTGAGTGGGCATTTGTTCAGCCCAAAATCTTGTCCACCATCTCAACCTCTTCAAGGATCCATTTGGCATCATGTGTTGGGTAGAAACCCCACTTAACAAGTCACACAAGCCTTGCATATTTCCTCCCCACATGTGCGCATAAGACTTGGAAGGAAAGAATAAAAAATTCTGCATCATGCCTCTGCCTTGATGCTTGGTCGGCCAGCATGCTGTTTTGGTGTCAAAATGTGCATATGCATGGAAGGCACTTGGCTAACCACACTTACACACCATCTTGTGCGCATGGAACATGGAGAAGAGATTAAAAATTATGCACTATGCTCCCTCCTTACTCCTTGGTCGGCTGCATGTCCCTTGAGGTGTCAAGACTTGCTCCTTCATGCAATTGCATGTGCACCATTTGGTTCCACCTTGAAGGCATGTTGAACAATTGGCCAAACACTCCTCCCATTCCTCCATTGTGCGCTGCATTGTGCAGATTTCTGCATGCCTTTGCAGTCCACCATGAAACCAAATCTGTCCTTGCCACCCTTGTGCAGCAAATGAGGAGAAAAGTGGACAGATTGCATATGTTTTGAGTGGAGGAACAAGCTGTCAACATTCCCCTCCACTTTGTGCGCATGGCAAGGGTAATTGCATAAAAAAGTTCTGCACCATGATGGTCCTCATTTGTGCGCACCAAGTGTGAGGATTCAGCCAAGTTTTGCCTTGGTTGGAAGGTTTTAAATCAGCCACCAACTCTCCCTCCTTGCCACTCCCTTGCATCAAAGTTAGGCTGCACCTTAGGCTCTCTAAAACTGAAACAAGACCTGCACCTTATGCCCTCTCATTCCTCTTGAAACCGTGAGCATTGCATCCCTCCTTTCTCCTTGCTGCATACCGTGACTTAGGCATCAAGTGTGGTGCAAGCTTTCCTCTCACTTCCCCTCACTGTCCAGCCGAGTTCTTCATCCTTAGATTCTGCCAAGTTGCTCTTCCACCTCACTTGTGCGCACAAGCCATCTTCTAGGAAGTGTGACCTTGTTGTTGGGAAGCTAGAAAGTGTGGTGTGTGATCCTAGATCAAGTAGTGTGTGCTACAAGAGTTAAGCATGGATCTTAAACCTTCTTCCTTATTGTGTGATCGTGCTTATGCTTGAGATGTCATGTATCTTGTGAACTCTTCTTGATTCGGCCATGTCATAGATCCTAGAATGAGCATAATGGTGAAGCTATTTTACGATAACTTGTATGCCTTCTTTATGATATGAATCCTTCTATGATAAATAGCATACTTTAAACCTTTGTAGCACACCTTGCACGAAAGAATGAGGTTATAGAATAAAGTCTCCTTGATATGCTTGATTTGATGCCACTGTTTCGGTATGAAAGTGCCACTGTTTTAATGCTCATTGCCACTGTTAATGCCACTGTTTTGATGCTCAAATGCCACTGTTTCTGCCACTGTTTTGATGCTCAAATGCCACTGTTCTGTCACTATTTTGAGGTTCAAGATGCCACTGTTTCTGTTTGAAATGACCAACGTTTTGATGCCACTGTTTTTGTACAAAAGTGTCACTGTTTTGAGGTTCAAGATGCCACTGTTTCTGTTTGAAATGACCAACGTTTTGATGCCACTGTTTTTGTACAAAAGTGTCACTGTTTTGACGTTCAAGATGCCACTGTTTCTGTTTGAAACGACCAACGTTTTGATGCCACTGTTTTTGTACAAAAGTGTCGTTGTTTTGAGGTTAAACATGCCACTGTTTCTGTTTGAAAATGCCATTGTTTTTGCTGCTGTAAATGTTACTGTTTTTGCTGTAAAACGTCACTGTTTCTGCTCACTGTTTTTAAGAAAAACGTTGTTGTTTTATTCACTGTTTCTACTGTAAAACGTCACTGTTTCTGCTCACTATTTTTAAGAAAAACGTTGTTATTTTACTCACTATTTCTGCTGTAAAACGTCACTGTTTTGCTCACTGTTCTTCCTTAAAACAATGTTGTAAAATGATGTATTGTAAATGATTTAGGTGCGCATAAACAGTGAGAAACGTAGCATACTTCGCTGCTGTTGGTAACTAATTAAGGCACGCAAGGTAAGTGTCAGGCGATATTACCTAATGTGACTATTGACTAGTGTATGAAGTTGTGACATGATGCTCCATACTCCGTAAAATTATTATGTTCCTTATGATGGAAGTATTCTGCCAAGAATATGCCTTGATGGCAATATGATTATGATTATGTTCCTTACGATGAAAGTATTCTGCCAAGAATATGCCTTGATGGCAATATGATTATGAGGTAAAGTTGTTATGTGGCAGCATAACGTATGTGAAAAGTATATAAGCATGCATCTTGCATCATACCGCATTTATTTTTACGCTTTGTGTGTGAAAGCATAGCATGACATGCATGTACCAAAATCATATAGCCTTGCAATTTAGAATAGTTATGTACAGGACCATGTGTTTGAGCATGCATCATATAGGCATCCCTCCGGTACCAGGGTATGGGACAGTTGGCATCAGTCTGCATAGGCCACAGTTGGAATCCACCAAGAAAGGGTGCCAATTTATGGGATATCCACTGTGAAGTGCGCGCACAACGGTGCTAAGAGCGCAAAGGAAGGCATTATATACGCAATATGTATATGATATTGCGCGCACTACGGTGCTATGAGCGCAAAAGGAAGGCGTTATATACGCAATATGTATATGATGAAAAGGAAAAAGGAAAAAGGAACAAGGATATGTTGAAGTGACTGTTTATGATTTTGTGCCTAGTTCAATACTGTTATGTTATTGGTTTTATTGCCACTTTACTGGGATTATTCTCACCCCTTTGGCGCTGTTATTTTCATAAATGACAGGAGGACGTAAGAGCATTTGAAGGCATGATGTTTGCTGTTACTTGCTGATGCTTGGACTTTTGCTGTTGCTGTTTGATTATTGGATGACTGTAATGTTTGTTATTTTGGGGCACTTGGATGACTGTAGACATTATTATCTTCCATGTTGTTTTAGTCCTTCATGAACATCGGTTATTTTGGAAATGTCAAAAAATGTTTTGCAAAAAGGATTTTTGAATGTTTTATTAAGTGCCGAATTTTAAATACAGTACGGTGTTGAACATTTTTAGCAGCTAAAAGTGTCGTTAAAGACTCTAATTCCGCTTAGCAAACGACTCTCTCGGATGCATACAAGGGAGGGCGTTACACTTTACAACTGGCGGACCGTTCGTTGAGAAGACCTAATGGAGTCATTGAGGATGTACTTGTCAAAGTTGACAGGTTTATCTTCCCTGCAGACTTCATTGTGTTGGATATGGAAGAAGAGAGTGAAATTCCTCTTTTACTTGGAAGGCCATTTTTAGCTACAGCTAGAGCTATGATTGATGTTGAGCAAGGGAAGCTCGAGTTACTTATGAATGATGAGACAGTCACAATCAATGTGTTCAAAGCCATGAAGAACTCATCCGACCACAATGACTGTTTCAGACTTGATGTGATTGAGGAAGCAGTCAAGGAAGTAAACATTGGTGATCTAGAAAATGAAGGAGAATTCCAGGATCTAGATGAGGAAGCTCCACAAGAAGGGCAAGAAACTGTCTTTGAGGTGTTGGAGAAAGAAGGAGAAGAAACAATCTCTGTAGCACCAAAGGTTGAATTAAAAGAGTTACCTCACACTCTTAAATATGCCTTTCTAGGAGATACAAAAGATTACCCATTAATCATCAACAAAGACTTGTCTCCATCTGAAGAAGAGAAGTTGTTGAAAGTACTCAAAGAGCACAAGACAGCCATTGGGTGGTCTATCTCTGATCTGAAGGGAATTAATCCTTCTTTCTGTACTCACAAGATCCTGATGGAAGATAATATCAAACCAGTAAGGCAGCCTCAGAGAAGATTAAACCCAACAATGAAGGAAGTAGTTCGAAATGAGGTGATGAAACTCATGGATGCTGGGATGATTTACCCCATTTTTGACACTGCATAGGTAAGTCCAGTACAGACAGTCCCAAAAAAGGGAGGGTTAACTGTCATGAAAAATGAGAAAAATGAGCTGATTCCCACAAGGACTATCACAGGTTGGAGGATGTGTGTAGATTACAGGAGGCTAAATTCAGCCACCAGGAAAGATCATTTTCCCCTTCCATTTATCGATCAAATGCTGGAAAGACTAGCGGGTCATGCTTTCTATTGCTTCTTGGATGGATATTCTGGCTACAATCAAATTCCAGTAGCACCAGAGGATCAGGAAAAGACAGCCTTCACATGCCCATTTGGAGTTTTTGCTTACAGAAGAATGTCATTTGGCCTCTGCAATGCACCCGCGACGTTCCAAAGGTGTATGCTTTCTATCTTTTCAGATATGGTAGAAAAATATTTAGAGGTTTTCATGGATGACTTTTCTGTGTTTGGTTCCTGTTTTGATTCATGCTTAGTTAATTTAGCTAAAGTTTTGAAGCGATGTCAGGAAACTAATTTAGTGCTTAATTGGGAAAAGTGCCATTTTATGGTACAGGATGGCATAGTATTGGGCCATAAGATTTCCAAACAGGGCATTGAAGTTGATAAGGCTAAGTTGATGCTTATTGAAAAACTTCCTCCTCCCGTTAACATTAATGGGGTGCGAAGTTTTTTAGGTCATACAGGGTTTTATCGAAGATTCATCAAGGATTTTTCGAAAATTGCAAAGCCTCTTAGCCAGCTCTTGGTAAAAGACAAAGAGTTTATGTTTGATGAAGCTTGCCTCAATGCATTCAATGTGTTAAAAGAAAAGCTAACCACAGCACCAGTTCTGATAGCACCAGATTGGAACCTTCCTTTTGAACTCATGTGTGATGCGAGCGCATACGCTATGGGTGCAGTCCTTGGTCAGCGTAAGAATAAATTGTTACATGTTATTTACTATGCAAGCAAAGTCTTTAATGAGGCACAAGCAAATTATGCCACTACTGAAAAAGAAATGCTTGCAGTAGTTTATGCATTGGACAAATTTAGATCTTACTTGATAGGCTCTAAAGTTGTTGTATTTACTGACCATGCTGCTATTAAGTATTTAATGAGCAAGCAAGATGCAAAGCCAAGATTGTTGCGTTGGATGCTTTTGTTTCTGGAGTTTGATTTAGAAATCAGGGATAAAACAGGAGTGGAAAATAAAGTTGCTGATCATTTGTCAAGGATTCAAAATAAGCAACTACAAGAAGGACCTGAGCTTGAGGTCAATGAGTTATTTCCTGATGAACAAGTGATGGCAATAATAATGCATCCATGGTCTGCAAATCTTGCAAATTACAAAGCTGCTGGTTCAATTCCGGATGATCTGACTTGGCAACAAAAGAAAAAGTTCCTACATGATGCAAGGAGGTACCATTGGGATAATCCATTTTTATATTTTCAATGTGCTGATGGTATTATTCGCAGGTGTGTAGCTGAATTTGAGATACCAGATATTCTGTGGCATTGCCACGCATCTGATTACGGGGGTCATTTTGGAACTAACCGAACCGTGCAAAAAGTATTGCAGAGTGGCTATTATTGGCCAACAATCTTTAAAGATGCGCGGAACTTTGTGGAGAAGTGTGATAAATGTCAGAGAACGGGAAACATTTCACGAAAGGATGAGATGCCCCTCAACTGTATATTAGAAGTAGAGCTTTTTGATGTTTGGGGAATTGACTTCATGGGACCATTCCCTAAGTCTTACTCAAATCAGTACATCTTGGTGGCTGTGGACTATGTGTCCAAGTGGGTAGAAGCAATTGCATCATCCACAAATGATGCAAAGGTGGTGATTTCCTTCTTAAGAAAGAATATTTTCACCCGCTTTGGGGTTCCTCGTGCAATCATCAGGGATGGAGGAACCCATTTTTGCAATAAGCAATTTGAAGATTTGCTTACAAAGTATGGTGTGACTCACAAGGTGGCAACACCATATCACCCTCAGACCAGCGGACAAGTTGAAATCTCCAATAGAGAGCTGAAAAGGATTTTGGAAAAGACAGTGAGTAACTCAAGGAAGGATTGGGTTAAAAAACTGGACGATGCACTTTGGGCATACAGGACTGCATTTAAAACACCAATAGGTATGTCACCATTCCAATTGGTATATGGTAAATCCTGTCATCTTCCTGTAGAATTAGAGCATAGGGCTTTGTGGGCAATTAAATTTTTAAATTTTGAACCCTCAAAAGCTAATGCTAAGAGATTGCTGCAATTGAACGAGTTGGATGAGTTCAGGCTGGCAGCTTATGAGAATGCCAGAATCTATAAAGAAAAGACAAAGAAATGGCATGACAAAAGGATTCAGCCAAAGGAGTTTAAGCCAGGACAACAGGTACTATTATACAACTCTCGATTGAGGTTGTTTCCAGGTAAGTTGAAGTCTCGTTGGTCTGGTCCTTTTGTTATTAAAAAGGTATTTCCATATGGAACAGTTGAGATTTCCCCTCTTGACACTGAGAGACCTTTCAAGGTCAATGGGTGTCGGTTGAAGGTCTATCATGGTGGAGATATCTATAGGGACACAATTTCTGTCCCTTTGTCTTCACCCGAATCTTAAATGATTACTGTCAGGCTCGTGACGTTAAACAAGCGCTCATTGGGAGGCAACCCAGTAGGGCTAATTTATGTTTGTGAAAAAAAAAAGAGAAAGAGAAGTTGACGCTTCCAACGTCAAGTTCACGCTTGAAGCGTGAGAACACAGTGGCTTCCACGCTGTCAGCATGGATTTCACGCTACAAGCGTGAAATAACAGAAGGTCCCACGCTCATAGCGTGAGATCCACGCTTCAAGAGTGGATGAACAGGAACCGTCACGCTGCCAGCGTGAAAAACAAGAGACCGTCACGCTTGGAGCGTGAGATACCAACAACAGTCATGCTGCCAGCGTCAGCCGTCACGCTGACAGCGTCAGCAAGCAGGAACCTCCACGCTGATAGCGTGAAGTTCACGCTTCAAGCGTGGGCACCCAAAAAGACTCACGCTCACAGCGTGGGATTGACGTTGTGAGCGTGGATTCAAAAAACGTGGGTTTTAAATACAAACCCTAAAACACTCACACACCCATCTCAAAAAAAATTTCCCCAGCCGCCGCCACCTTTTCTTCATCTCCATCTCTTCTCTTCCCCTCACCATCACACATCACCATTATCTTCACTCATCTTTCTCTTCTTTCTTCCATCACTCCGTGAACCATTGCCATTCCTGACCACCACACTGCTCACATCAGCTGCAAACCACCATATCACCACCACTGTTCACTGGTAACGTTCTTGGGTGCAAAAATTTGGGATTGAAAGTTTGGGAGATTAACTTTCTTTGTTGTTACACCTCACACCTTCATCAATGGCTGGAGAAAAGGTATCTATGCTGGATTAAATCTCTGATGGATTAGCAAAATATTTGTGCATGCCATGTGTTTGATGTTATTCCTACATTAGAAAACTTAGGATTTTGAATTGTGAATGTCATATATTTGATATGCTGAAATGTTGTGGTTAAATCATCTCTGAGTTACTTAGTTATGTATGGTTAATTTGACTTGATCATGAAAACTATGCATGCTAAGTATTTGATACTTTGCCTCACTATCACATATATGCACTCCATTGGCTATTCGGTATATTTGGTACTAATCTCTTATATTGAATATGCCTGGAATGTGTTGATGTAAACTATGTGGCATAAAAAGAGGACGATCAAAAATACAGGTGGTGTGCTTGTAAGAACCCGCACCGCTAATTAAGGTAATTAGCGAATTAATTATAATAATTAGGAAATGATTCCATAATTGACCTTAATAATTATTATTGGGCTTAAATAATTATACTGAGTGAGAAAAAATGCTGAAAGTCGCTTTTCGGAAGAAAAGCGCAGATACCGGTTCTGCTACCCGGTATAAATGCGTACCGGAAAATTATAAAGAATGCATGATAATTACTAGAATATTATGTAGGACTTGTAAAACAAGTTTCAAGTCAAAATAATGTAATCTGATGCCAGAACTGATACTGGTTATGGAAAAGCGCGTACCGGAAAGGTGCTCCGAAAAATAAAATAAAAATATGACAAATCTTAGAAAAATGTCTAGGTCTAGATTCCAAAGTTTGGGATCAAGATCTTTTGCGTTGCTATTAAGGCTAATATTGCGCGTTAAGTGGCCATGTGCTATAAATAAGCATACTAAGGCACAAAACCCTAGGCAAACCCTTATTATACGTGAAGGGGCTGAGAAGCAAATTCCAAAACACTGTTTCATTGGCTTCTCTTCTCTTTTCTTGAGGTTGAAGCCATTTCCTACACATTTCCTCTTCTAAACACTTGATTGGGTGGGTTGTGGGAGTGTGAGGCTGCATTCTCTGCACACTCAGCAATTGTGGGGTGTGTTTTGAGGTTTGTTTTGGGGGTTGAGTTGTGTTGAGAGGGAGTTGTGAGCTTTTCCTTGGTTGTGGGAGCTCCAAGAAGCAACCTTTGGGTAGAAAGATCAAGTCTTGAGCACCATTTTCGTACACCTTTGTGTGGCCTGAGTTGAGGAGCTTTTGGAGAGCTCCAAGAGCACACATTACTTTGTTTCAAGCTTAGGGTAAGTTTCCTCATCTTTGATCTTAGTTTTATGGCTTAAAGTTGATGTCTTTGCCATGTTTAATGAGTAAACAAGAAGGTATAATGATTATGAACCTAAAACAGATTAAAGATGCATGTTTTAACGTGTACATGTGTTAAAAGTTGGATCTTTGGACTGGATATTCACGAAATGCAGAAACTGCATTCTGTCGTGAGATATTCGGATATTGGTCGAGCAGATATCCGGATATCAGTATCCGGATATGGTATCCGGATATGCATATTCGGATGTGGGAACTGGGTATCCGGATATGGTATATCCGGATATGGTCAGTGTGATATCCGGATGTGGCATATCCGGATATGTCCCTTGTAATATCCGGATATCCTGGGATTTCGCAGAACAGTAGCTGTGTTGTGTGAACAGTAAGCTATTGGGGGTTTGTGGACCCTAGTTTAAGGAAGTTGAACTTCTGTAATTAATAAACTAAGTCAGAACACATGATTAAGGGCTTATGGCTTTGTTGGAAGCCTTGAGACGTAAAATGTAAAGTCCCACATCGGTTGGTGAGGGGAACGAAGCATGCCATATATATGGGTGTGGATACCTTACCTAGTGGAGTAACCCCAGAACGTAAAACCGTGAGTTCCGGCGGGCCTTTGGGTGGCCGGGGCAAAACGGACAATATCTGCTACAGGGATTTGGGGCTGTTACAGATGGTATCAGAGCCTGGTCCTGAACCGGTGTGTACAGCGGGGACGCTGTATTCCCAGTGGGGGAGGATGTAAAGTCCCACATCGGTTGGTGAGGGGAACGAAGCATGCCATATATATGGGTGTGGATATCTTACCTAGTGGAGGCCTTTTGGGGTAACCCCAGAACGTAAAACCGTGAGTTCCGGCGGGCCTTTGGGTGGCCGGGGCAAAGCGGACAATATCTGCTACAGGGATTTGGGGCTGTTACATAAAACGTAAAAGAAAGGCGTAGTCTTTAAGTGGTATGCTTGTGTTGCATAATTAATGATATATTATTGGTCCATATCAAATTGTGATACTGCTGTGTTTGGACTTGTGAGTGGTTGGACTCTTGGCTTGGATAGCTAGCTTGCAAGGTAAGCTTTCATGTCCTCGGTTTAGCCATTTTGTGGTTCCACCATGTCCCATGGGGATGTGGTTTATGCATGTTGTGTTACATGCTTTGATGTTTTGGAAATGCTGTTGAGCTATTATATGCAATGTGCTTTTATGATATGCGTGTGATGTCCACCTATACGATAAGCCTGAGTATGTAGCACATACAAGATGGTGAAGCTGTGGGTGAGGTGCAAGCGGTGTTCCTTGTACTTATGTGGGTATAGACGTATTCCTGCATTTCTCTGGCCAGTAGATTTGATAAACACACATGGCATGATTATCTGTTGCATTGCATAGTTTTGGAACTTATATTGTAAATATTGTTTTTGAACTTATATTACACATGTAAGTGAGCTTGGGGTGGAGGATCCTTGAGGACACCTTATCTTACTGAGATTTCTTGTTTAGAGATCTCACCCCACGTTTGGGGACGCTTATTTCAGGATCAGGTAATGTTGAGGGCTCAGGTGGCAGGAGGCCAGAGCTGAGTTTATATTTATGATATGCTGACATGCTGGATGTTGACTGCTGTTATGTTTTCCCGCTTTGATAATGATAATTGTCTTGAGACTGTTATTGGGCATTGTTGCCTTATTTGGTGAGCATGGGGTTTGTCCATGCCACATGGATTGGTTATTATCTTTTATTTAAGTTGTAATTAAAGTATCAGGATTTTGGTCCAGGCTACGTGTTGTAGTCCTGTGACTTAGATACTCACTTATTATTTATGTATGAGGTATTTCAGTTAGTTGTCTTGCAATTTACATACAGGCAGTATTTTATGAAATTGATTAAATAATCAAGTTGGCTAAGGTTAACGACGTCATAATTGAATTAAAGAAAAAGTTATTCCGCATTTTTATTAAGCGTAGCTTAATACGATAGTATGCTACCAATCCGGGTTAACACGGGCTGTTACAGTGCTCAGGCACAAGCATGTTACAATGTTTGTCTCAATCTCTGTTTACTCATTGCACTGCAAACTTCGGTTAATTAATGGCTATTTGGATG
Organism: Gastrolobium villosum; assembly: GCA_032173675.1. Lineage (NCBI taxonomy): Eukaryota > Viridiplantae > Streptophyta > Magnoliopsida > Fabales > Fabaceae > Gastrolobium > Gastrolobium villosum. The sequence continues at coordinate 48,234 of JAVKPL010015042.1, read as the reverse complement.
TAAATGCAATATCCTGTTCAACTGGAAATTCACTTTGTGCTTTATGACATGTCATTTAGTCAAGTCTTATATTCATAACTGCAATGAATTGATGATTAAACTGTTGGTTCCTCTAATCTCTTGTCAATGCTTATAGTTTTCTGAGTAAGCATATGAAATTTTCTTGTAGTTATGATGTGGGTCAAAACACCTTGTTTATCATGCTCGGAACAAAAGGCCCACTATGTGAAATAAATCTGGGAATTCACTGCATATTTTCACTGTTGATAATAACACTGATATGCATAAATTCTATTGTATTGGAAACTTTTCTGAGTGTAGGATAAGCAAGTCAAAAGGACCACAAAAGGAGCTGGCCCAAGGAAGAAAACGGGCGACAGTAGTGCTGCTGGCACAAAGAGGCCTCGGACCTCTTCTTCATCCATTTTTGATAGTACTAGGTTCTTGTCCCCTGAGGCTCAAGACCGGTACTATCAATGGTTTGCCCCTAAAAAGATCATTTCTGAGAGGCAGATCAGTGCTTTTATGGATAGTGATTGTCCGGTAAGGATAACAGCTGAAAGGAGAAGATGGAATAAATTGTACGATTTGTTGGTCCGAGTTCAAGCACAATTCTCAAAGAATTTTGTGCAAATGCTGACCTAGAGACAGTGAATACAACAAGGAAGAGTTGGGTGCGGGGACACGAGATTTCTTTCTCTCCCGAAATAATAGAGAGATTTCTGGGCACTAATTATGACTGTAGCAAAGATTGCTATTTTGCTCAAACATACAACAGAATGCAACCTTCTGATGAAACATGACTCTATTGGGAGGATATGTCAGATATTGCTGAGAGAATAAAAAGTGCAATCACTCATCCCCATGCCACATGGAAACCAAAAAGTGGACATCCAGGGGTACCTGAGAAATTGGAAAGGATATAGCAGAGGCTTATCCGTGACGATCGAGCAGAGGCTTATCTGGGGCATGATAGAGAGATTATGTAGTGATCGTGGGATTGACACTACTAGTTTCAGATCACAGCCTCCACACTCTTCACCCCCAGCTGATGATGACGCCATGGAGGATTACTGATGATCCTTTTTCTTTCAGAACCACAAAACATTTTTTTTGTTTTTTTGGAGTTAATTTGCTTATTTTGTTTTAAGTTTTTGAAGACAGTATGGTGAAAGAATTTTCCCTTTTATGCAGTATTTGCTGATAAAAATCTGTTTTGCTTGATTAACAAATGTGTGCATGTTCCATTTGACAGAATGAGATTCTTTGCTTAAAATAGTTTGTTGCTGAGGACAACATTATTCTAAATCTGGGAATTGGGTCGCATGCTGTATATGCGAGACATGCTAAATGTGGAACACAACAGAAAGGAAACAGAGATTAATTTGAAAAAAAGAGAGGAGACTTTTAAACTTTTACTGTTTTGTTATTAGTATTTAGTTTTCTTCATTATTCCGTTTTTATTATTTCATTTTATTTCTGCATAATAGTTTTCTTTATTATTTCGTTTTTATTATTTCATTGTATTTCTGCATATATATATATATAAAAAACTTGAATTCCAGAGCAAGCAATCTCAGGTTTGACATGTTGCTTCAAGTCTTAATTGGAATGAGTCATCAAAAGCATGATATCTGTGAATATTCATTTGTGCATATAATTTGAGAATGATGTATGCTTGTTTGTATAGCTATGTTTTGGTGAATCTTTCTAAGATAATGCTTGATGTGAATTCTGGAAGTTAGATCCTGGTTTGAGAAACAGCATAGAGGATTGAGCTGAAAATAGAAATTAGAGAACCTCATTGTAGTGGTTTCTTGAATTTGAATTGTTTCTCTAACTTGCATGCATGGCTGATATGATAAAGGCAATTCCTTCTTGTTAACTACTTGGCCAAATAGTTGTCCTGAGAAATTTCCATTGTTAGCCCATTTGAGCCTTAGCTCGTTGTTTCTTATTCAACCATAAGACACTGGACTTCTATTCCTATTTAACATACCTTAAATGAGATCGAAGCACTGATTATAGAAATTCAAGGAAAAAGTTCACAGAAGATTAAAGTAATGGCAAAAACAAAAGCTGAGACCAAAGAGAAAAAAAAAAGAACAAAATGAAAAAGTTGCATAGCAGCGGAAAAAGCATGAAAAGGTCAGGAAGAAAGAAGAAAAAGAAAGTATGAATAGAAAGGGAAAGACTAAGTGAAATTATGTCTGAGCATGAACAACTAATAGTGTTTCAATCTCATATACAGAAAAAAATTAGCCACTTTCCCAAATATTCACACCTTAACCTAAGCCAAGATATAACCTATTAAAGACCTTTTGATCAGCAGATGCATGGCAAATGGATTCCTCAATTTTAGGAATTTGAGAATATGTTCAAACTCGTAGATTACTGCTACATTGGTGGAATGAGTGCAGAACCCACAAACACTGAGTGATGAAAATATGCATGTTTAGCAAGGAATATTCAAGCTGGGATTCAAATTCTTGATGAAACTGGAGTATTATTGTGAATCTTTGCTATGAAGTTATACATGCACAGCAGTTTAAGATTCTTAAAATATATATGTTCAGATGTCTCTTTGCAGAATTCATCTTGCTTTTCTTTTGATTCATTACATTGCTGGGGACAGCAATGTTCAAATCTGGGAATTGTTTGATGTGCCGTCAGCACATAAGTAAATTCAAGCCAAAAAGAGAAAAATAATGAACTATTCCTCATTAAAAATGCAACAATTCTTATTGTAATCCTTGAATTCCAAATTCAAGAGTGTTTAACTGATTCTATGCTCATTTTGCAGGAAAAACAAACAAATCTGGAAGGAAAATGAGGATTGGCCAAAGTGAAGACCCACGCTCACAGTGTGGAAATGACGCTGAGAGCGTGGGAATACAGTAAGACCCACGCTCACAGCGTGGGAATGACGCTCATGGCGTGAAGGATCAGAAGCATCCACGCTCACAACGTGAGATTGACGCTGGAAGCGTGGAAAGTCAGAAGCATCCACGCTCATAGCGTGGAACTGACGCTCATAGCGTCAGTTGTGGAAGCCACAGCCATGCTAAAAAAGGGCAAAATTGGAAAAAGAGGAAAGGTTGTCTTATAAATAGGAAGAGTGCATTTCTGAAAGGGATATACGCTGGTTCTTAACCTAGAGGAGACCGTCGCTGCGGAGAGAGAGCTGTTCTTCGTTCTTCGTTCATCATTTTCTGTAATTTACAATTTCTTGTTAAGTATTATTTGAGATCAGCCATAAATATGGTTGGCTAGATCTTAGTATTGTGGTAAGGGTCACAACCCTGAATGTGAACCCCTTATAGTTTGGATCTGATTTATATATGTTTATCTTTCTGAATCTATTTTCCTTCGCTCTTCATCTCATTGTTCTTTTAGATCTGATCATTCTAACAGATCACTAGGGTTAGGATTCACAATAGGAATATTGGGATCCTAATTCCCGAACAGGAGGGAAATAGCTGTTCATGTAGGCACTAGGGATAGGCTACATGAACTGCAAACGTGAAAGATTCACCGAATTGCATGATTAACCTGAAAAGGAATCTCTAAGGAATTAGGGTTCTAATAAGATTAATAAGGTTAAGCTCCCTAAGGAATTAGGGTTTAACCGATTAAATAAAAGATGGTGAATCGTTTGATTAAAGGGTAATTCATATGTAAATTTACATTCAGATTACAAGGTGGGGATCATACAGGTGTTCGTACTCTTACTGCAATCTTTTCACAATTGTTTTTCAAAACCCTAACATTATACGATTTGTTCATCCAATTTCAGAAAATCAAAAATACGCAATTTACATTTAGTTACTTTTCATTTTAAATCAACAACAATCTGTCACATCTCTCGATCCATTCAACTTAAAGGGACTGGTTATTGTAGTACTTGGTCTACAATCCCTGTGGAGACGATACTCTACTTATCACTTTTATTACTTGGAACGATCGGTATACTTGCCGAGTTTGCAACAATAACTTTATCTAATGTTCATCGAAACGACGTCGTTTTGGGACAGAAGTCATGGTGTTTTTGTAATTTTAATTTATTTCAGGGTTATAATAGTCTTTATCGTTCTAATTTTTTAATTTTTCAACCCCAAAACGACGTCATTTCGATGAACATTAGACAAAGTTGTCTAAAGTAACATCGGAAACTTTTTTCCCTTCATTAATATGTACTTGTTGTTGAGTTTGATTATTTGTATGTATCAAATATAAGCTTTCATTACACTTTATAAACTTAAAAATATATTTGGACTATTTATTTTACACTTAAAAAACTCATTTAAAACAATATCTTTCAAACATTTTAATTATGATTTATTAAAATTAAAATAAACCATTTTCTTATTTTTATTTTTTTGGATATCTAAACCAAATTAAATATAGTCACTAGTTGCTACTAAGGGTGTAAATGGACTAGGCCGACCTACAGGGGCCTATGGCCTTGGCCTACTAAAAGCCTGGCCTGTCGTGGCCTACGAGATAAGTAGAGCAGGTTAAGGCTTGTAGATGAGCCTGTTTAGAAACAAAGCCGGATGATAAAAATAAAATGCCTAGCTTTTTAGCTTGTAGGCCGGCCTGTTTAATTTTTAATTAAAAAAATATTTTATATATTTATTTATTTATCCTAAAAGTTAGATAACCTAACCTAATATTTAATATTTATTTATTGTCATGAATATTTTTAATCTATGTTCTTGTTAAAATATCTGTTGTAGAATTTTAATAATTTGGACCCATGCTAGAAATAGTTTAATGAATGAGATATTTCATTTTTTTTTTAAATTTAATTTGTAATATGGTATGCCTCATAAGCCTTGTAGGCTTTTTATTTTTTAATAACAGGGCAGGCTTGACCTTTGAATTAAGCCTTTGATAGGCTCATAAACCAAATAGGTTAAACTTTTTTGTGTGTAGGCCTAGGCAATTGAGGCCAAAGCCTGGCCTGGCCTAATTACACCTCTAGTTTCTAACCTCTGGTATGAAAAATTTGTCTCACAGTCATACACTTATACTGGTAAGAGATATTTTAATTAAAAAAACAAGTCCTAAATATTGGATTATTAAACGAAAAACACTTAAAATTTATAAATATAAGTTTAACATAATATATGTAACACGAAAAAAAAACTTTAAAAATATAATATAATTCGTTATTGATTTTTATTTTTAATTAGTTTGAATTCGATTCTTTTAAAAATCAAAATTTATTTTTAAAATGAAAAATAAATTATTATAATCATTGACTAAGAATGTAATATGCGAAATTGTGATAAGTATAAATCAAATCATCTTAAACGCTAAACATAAAACCCTCAATTTTATTGAAGAAAACTGAAGATTGAGATTTGAGGTTTGGCAAATAAAACCGGATCATGGGCGGTCCAAAGTAGATCCGAACCGGACAAAGCGAACAAAACAAAACTCAGATTTTCCATTTTCGCCTTCGCACAAACGCTCGAGGAATAACGTTGTCTTGTATTTGTAGCACGAATTATATTCCAAGCATTTTGTATTTCCAATCTTCAACGTTGGATTGTTCCAACAACGATGTTGTCACTGTAACACATTTGAATTTCTTTGCAAAAATCCAAAAACAAAAAAAAAATGCAGAGGCTACTTGGAAGGATTGCTGGGTTCTTGAGCAATCGAACTATGGTGGGAATGGACAAAACGGGGAACAAATACTTCACCAGAAAGGAAGAGATTGATGGTATCAGTAAGTGGGTTTCTCTCTCTCTCTCTCTCTCTCTCTCTCTCTCTCTCTCTCCATTTATGTTTTATATATTATAACTGTGTTTTTGTGGTATCAGTTAGTGGGTTTTATTGTGTTTTGAGATTCTGGGTTTATGTTATTTAGTTTTCACTGTATGAATTTTTGGTGTTATCTAGCTTAGGTGTGCAAAAGGGGTGTTTTTTGCATTGCAATGATCAGCTCAGTGTAAATACTTTACTCACATGATATACCTGATATTCTTGATTTGATTATATTTATATACATATACATATATATATATATATATATATATATATATATATATATATATAGTGTTAGAATTGAATATTCACACAGATGCAAGAGACAACCAAACTTGTGTATCTACAAAAACTTAAAAGTTTTTTTGTAGATACACAAGTTTGGTTGTCTCTTGCATCCGTGTGGATATTAAATTCTAACATATAGGGATAGGAACTAAAAGGTTAAATTGTTGGCTTTGAGACTGGTGGAGGTGGGGACTAACTTTACAATTGTCATTGGTATTTTGAGGTTAATAATTCTTGTTTGGTAGCTACTTTATTCTGTAACTCTTAGCATTTGGTGAAACTTTGAAAGGGGGTGAGATTGATTTGACTTTAGAAAAAAATAAAGTTGAATTATTGGCAGCTAAAATTTGGCACTGTTTTCTGCTGCTGGATTGAATCACTTAAGATATTATTCTGGTGTGTGATTATGAATTTGGAATTTTAAAACTCTAGTTCTTCTTACATTTTTTTTATTCTGTGTGCTTTTTGTATTGTACTTAATTTTACAATTAATCTGTCCGATTCTGCTATTTTGCCTTGGTTTACTAGTGAAGGAGAAAAGATGGGTGGTGTTTAAGGGAGAGGAGGATCCTACCTCTGTTCCAGGTATATAATTTACAGTAGCTATCATTCAACTGCTAAATTATTGTCTTTTTTTTTTTACATCTATTATTGCATTGATTCTGGAATGGTCCAATTAGGCAATTATGATATTCCTTTAATAAGTTTGTTTTCATTTGTCTTTTGTTGCTAAAACTTATGGCTTAGGCCTCACCTTCAGTATGATCGGCATGACATATGTTGAATTTATTCAGAATACAGTATGATTCTTTATCCCATTTCCCATTCTTGACGGATAGTTACTGTTTAATTATTTTAGTTGAATGGATATGTTGGCTGAATGGGCAGCGTAAAAAGGCTCCAACTCCAGAGGTAAGTTGAAATGCATCTATATATATCTTTTTGCTAGTACCTTAAGTTATCTAAAGACAAAGCTGCTGATGTTTCTTTACATGTTCAAGTCATGGCTAGAGTAGATGGCATGACATTGCCTACAACGATTTTCCGTTTAAGTTTTGTTTATCTTCAAGGATTGATTTGCGATGAATAAATGTTGAATGATGCTGTTAATAAAAACTTTGTGTCTCATGCTGTTAATAAAAACTGCGTCTCTTTCTTTTAATATATATATATATATAGGGATAGGATCAACTTACTCCAACGTAAGAATATTTTCAAGGATTGATTAGCGATGAAATAATATTGAATGATGCTCTTAATAAAAACTCTGTGCCTCTTCCTTTTAATATATAGGGTTAGGATCAACTTATACCGGTCTAAAAATAAGAAGTCTTACACCCATTGTTAGCTATTGATTCTATTTGCATCTATTGGCTCGCATAACTACTAAACTAGAGTTGTTATATGTAAGTGGCATCAACGGCTAGGATTGTTTGTAACACTTACACTAGTGTAAATTGATCTTGCCCTAAGGAGAAAGATAATATTAGAAGGATATATATATTAAAGAATAATATTAAAAGGAAGAGAAGAAGTAAACTAGTGCAAGGAGAAGGATCCTGAAGAGCTGAGAAATAGAAGACATTATGAACTAAGGAAACAATGAATGCAGTAGGTTAGCCCAATCCTTTTGCAAATGAGATAAGGCAACACTCTTGAAACATTCCGTTCCTGAGATTTCTTTACTTTAGTGCAATCTCTTTAAAATGAATATATATATATATATATATATATGGAAAATAGTTGTTTTATGTCACATAAGACAACTATCTTATGTTGCACACTCATGGAATCTTGTGCCCATTTTTTCTTTTATATTTTTTTAAAAATTGTGGGCCCCACAACTTTATTTCACCCACATAAGATCCTATCTTATGTGACATAAGATTAATAACTCCCTATATATATATATATAGGCAAGTAGATTGAAACTATGTCCATTCCACATCAAATTGCTTTTGAGAGATAATATTTGGATGACACTAATAACCCTATACTATCTTCTTCAGCTTATTTATCATATAAACAAATTAACTTGTTCTGCCATGAAGAATTCTAAAGATGGCGCATAGTTGACTTTCGAATTATGTGAGTTTAATAAATGAAGAGTATTTAACTTAGAGGCCTATTTGATTCTGTGACTGTTATCTTGGTTTTTTCTCTCTTTTTAATCATTTGAGCAAAGTCGGGCAGTCATTAGTTAAGCTGTCTTGGCTTACTCCAACTTCCCTCATGGACAAAGACCCTATCCCTGACAGTAGGGGTAGCGCCATAGACTGTATCTTTTGGCTAGAAGTAGCTTCAACAGCGGAGCTGCTTAGGCTTTGTATGCCAGAAAAATGCATATTCTAAATTGTGAAAGTGGCATCTTTCTTTCAGACTGCTTTACCATGGGGTTTTCCCATTAATCATTTGAGCAAATTTGAGCAAGTCATTATATTTTGATCCTTTGAAGCGAATTTAGCTCCGATCTATTGATTGTAGTAATTGGACTATCGCCCCCCCCCCCCCCCCCTTTTCTCTCTCTCTCTCTTCCCCAGTAGAACTGTTGTTCTGATGTTTTTTCCACTTTTTCTTTCTTTGGGGTTTTCTGATGAACTTGTCATTTTAGCTGTATCTTTGACTTGCTAGTTTTAAATTTATGTTAGCTTAGGGTAGGTTTGGTATCCATTTAAAGGGCTTAATAATTAAGGGATTAGTTTTGCATCAATTCATTTATGCAAAACTAATTCCCGAATTGGTCACCCCTATTTGTAATGGGATACCAAACTATTAAACTAATCCTTAGAATATTTATGAATGTTTTATGCAAAGTGAACATTTATAAAGATGCACTTCTGCAAAGCAATTTTTTGTTTTATACTATCACAGTATTGCTTGACAATACTTTTTTATTCTTGTTCAGGAAATGATGGAATTGGAAGCAAGACGTGAGCGTGTTAGACAGAATGTTGCTCGTATGTGTCACATATACTTCCCCCTTAACTAATCAATTTGTTTGAATGCTTTGCTCTGATTGAGTTATTTTCCTCTCTTAAGTTTGTCCTCAGCATTACATGTGATAGTTCTCAATAATCAATATAATGAAAGAACATTCTTGGCTTAGTTCTGTACAGAGACCTTAACACAAACTATTTTTCTTTCATAAAGTTCTCAAGAAAGAAGAAGAGGAAAGGAGAGCCAAAGAAGGCAGTAGAGGAAAACGTGTCAGCACTGGTCAGATGTGTAAAATTTTATTGGTATTGTAATATTCTTCTTTGCTTGCTCCTAGGAGTTGCTGACTAATTTAATTTTCCATGCAGGAAAAGTTGGTGGTCCAGACTTGAAAAGTTTTATGCGGCAATTTCCAGTTCCTTCGCAAGGTCATCTTAATAATTTTTTCTTTTTGACATAGATATTGCATTCCTTTTTTTTTTAAGTTTAAATTAATTTTGATAAACTTAAATTAAGCTTATAGTGAAGCTTGATCTTGACATCAGGGGAGTAAAATTTCCCCCCGCCCCTCAGAGCAAAATAAACAAATAAATTTTTTATTACTCTTTGCAAGTGATTATGTTTACTTATTGTTTATAAATATTGTACTGAGAATTTTAATCCCAGGCCTCCTAAAAGAAGATAAAAGGCCTTCCAGAAAGAGAGGATTCTTACAATATATCTATACACTGCTTATCATTTGAATAAAGTTTGACAGTTTTCTCCACTATAGGTGAGGAGGTTGAAGAATCATCTGGCATAATGGGTGACTTGAGGTGAGTCTTTTGAAATTGATATTTAGAATATCTTGTTCAAAATGCATGCCCTCATGTACCCTAAAAAAAGGATGCTCTTTGTGGCACTTATTGTGTTGCAGTCTGTGGCCAGCATAACAACTTTTTTTTTCTTATGCCTAATTCATTTATCAGAGTTTGATGGTAATTTAGTAAATTAATAACATTTCTTATCGTGTACTCTGGAAATCTTTGGTTGAAGGACTTTGATCTTCGTTGCTGTGATCTTGAAATCCATATTTGTTGCTGCTTCATTTTGCTTTCGATGTTCTTTAAACTTTAATTGTTGTTAGTGTCTTCTATTTGGTGTGAAGACAGTGAAGTGATGTTTTATCTTCTCTTTTGTAAATAAAATAGTTCATGAGTAGTTATTCAACTTAATAGTAATCATATGATCTTTCTACAGGAATTCTCAAGAGAGCGCAGCTGAGAAAGTAAAAGTGGAGCCTGAGTAAGTCCAAATATGTATATTCTTTAAGTCTATGAACATTATGATTGTGCAAAGCTTCTATGAATCTTAATTTTAGTTATTGAAACAAAATCTATCCTCTTGCCCATAAGCCTGGAGGCAAAATAAAATTATTTAAAAAATGTTGAATGGCTTTATCTTAGATTCATTTTCCAATTGTTTTAACTTTATTAATTGTTATCTGTTCTTAAAATTTTATTTTCAGGTTTTCAGAGCCAACAGGATCTGGTGCATCTTTTAGACCAGGAACCTGGCAACCTCCAACTTGAGTTTTCATTGCAACTAATAGGGCCTTGTTGACACGGACATTCTTGTCTTAGCTTCATTCTCGGTTTTGAAAAGCCATGCCTTATGTTTTATTTTTTTCCTCAAGATCTTTGATAGAAGAATTCTTGTGTGTGCAAATTTTGTAGCAATTTTTTTTTTTTTTTTTTTCATTGATAAACATTTGTTCGAAGAAATGATGGATATGAATGTTCTCTTGTGCTTTTTGGTGATCTTGCCAGAGCCTGAACAGTAAAACTGAGATGACACAGAACTCAAATCAAGATTAATAGCCTTAGTTATTTATATATGAAAAAGTGGATTTGGATCTTCTACAGCTGAATTGTAGGGGTGCAATTATAATGAGATAGGCACAGGAAGTGAATTTCATAATTTTTGAAATAGTGAGACCTTTATGTTCTCTCTGTCTCTCACTGCTGATGCTGTTTAAGTGTAGAGAAGATTCAGATTCATGAAAAGTAGAACACTACCCTCTTGTTAGGTTACTCTCATGTCTATGAAGGGTGCACCTTTTTTCAACCTCTTGCATAGCCAATTTACTTGCAAAATTTGGCCAGGTACCTTAACCTGATCCATAAAATGGTTGTTGTTGTCACAAAAAGTAAGACTTGTAATGAGATCTGAAATTTTTTTCACATCCAAATTTAGCTATTTCTGTAACGTAAAATATAAAGAAATGTATATCTCCAGAGCTAGTTCCTGGCTACATGTGATTCTTATTGCATGTTTTACTACCCCAAAAATGTTTAGGGAAAAAAAAATTGTTGAAATGTGGCTTACCTTTTTGCTGGTTACACGTTCAAGTGAAGAAATGTAAGTGGCTTCACTGAAACATATTCATATTTTCTATCAATGATATTTTCAACTAAATGCAATATTCACCTGCCACATCACACTAGGTCATTCATTAGCAACTGCAGAAGAAATAATCATTGATAAAAAGTAATATATATTATAAAAAATAATCACACTAAATAATCATTGGGCTGGCTGGTTCAACCCAAAAAAAATGATGAACTAGTTAGTTTTCTGGTCCTTTAAAAAAAAAAAAAAAAAGCTGACTGATCGGAGAAGCTGTGAGATGAATGGAGCACTAGTTGAATTGGTCTAAAATCGGTGGCGGTGCGGTTTGAACTGGTTGTTTTTTTTTTTTTTTTTAATTCAATCAAAAATATATTTTAAGCTAAATAAAAAGGTCTACTAGAAAGCTATCAAAGTTTACGAATGGATGATTATTATTATTTTTAATTTCTTATTATTTACTCTCATTTTTTACGAGACATAATATGGTTAATTTATGCTAATTTAAAATTTTATCTAATTTCATTTCTTTCAATTTTATGTTAGTTTTTATTTAATATATGTATGTAGTGTTTCTCCTGATATAAATTTGTCTTCTAGAATCATAGAAGGACATTGTTTGAGAGTGCGCGAAAAATATATATAAGATATTGAAAAGAATATGTTATAAAAGAGAAATAAATTTCTTAAAATACTTTATATTTTTTTCTTAAATTCCAAAATAACATTATTTCGAGGTGGTAGGAGATAATTATATTTCTTCTAGTGGACTTTTTCTTTAATATATTATATAATATAAGTTATCATTGATTTGACTATGGTTAGACCATTGAATTATGAATAAATACCTTCATCATTTCGTATAGACTAGGAATGCACTAAATAAGACATTGCTCATTGATTAGGAATGTATTAAACGAAGACATTGCTTTAAAATTTAAAATGAGATACCAAACTGTGGTCACTAATTCCATTGATAGAGGTCTCTTTGTCTTATACTCCCCTCTTCCTCTCAAAAATTATTTAGTAACAAATTTAATATGATAATAATTAAACCGCCTCTCTATATAAATACAATAGTAAAAGGGTTACCTATATTGAGTACAAAACGATTTTATTTTGGGACGGAAATTAAGGTATTTTTGTAATTATAATTTATTTTAGGGTTATAATAGTCTTTTTCATTATAATTTTTTTAATTTTTCAATCCAAAACGACATCCTTTTGGGAGTGAATATGTATAACTTATCTACACGGTAAAAACATTAAAGCCATAATAAAATATACAAAAAATATTTTCTTCCGGTGCAAAATCTAAAACAAGTAGGTAGTGAACAATTACAAAGGTTAATTACAAGTTGATTTTCTAGTTTTCCTTTCCTACAAATAAAGTAGTGTGTAACCACATTATTCTTACACATATTTATTATTAAATTTTTCTTTTAAAAATCGTAAATGTCATTATTACCTTTTGTTTATATGAAAGATTAAAGTGATAATGAATTGAATACTGATTTGGTCGCAAAAGTATTCAAAAGATTAAATTAGAGGTATAGTAATTTGGGGATGTATTAAACGTCTACTCTTATTAAAAGAAAGGGATGTATTAATCTCATGTAATATGAGACAACTCTATCGTGCAATAGAGATAATCATGTGTGGAATAAAAACACATAAAAAAAATATGCATAAAAGCATACAAAAATATAATATATGAAACCAAGAAGATCAGTGTTTAATAATCTACATATAAATATGCATCTTTCAAACCAAAAATAAAATAAAAAATAAAATCAATCAAGATAAAATAAAAAAGTAATATGGAAATCGATGTAGGAAAGAAAATTTCTCTTATGCATCATAAGAGTATATTTTTCCTAAAAAGAAAATAATAATAATAATTTATTTTTTATTTTTTATTTTGTAAATTCGTTTTCTTATCATGGAGAACAAACAAAGGAAAAAGAACGAAACCCAAACAAAGCAAAGCAGTGTCTCACTGTTCACCCGTGAAGTGTTTCTCTGAACCATTCATTTCCCTCTCTTCCATAACACAACACAACATGCCCTCAGCTCAGGATCCATTTTACGTTGTCAAGGCTGAGATTCAAGAATCTGTAAGTTTTTTTTTTAAACATTTTTCTCAAATTATCTAGGGTTTGCTTTCTGTATAATTCGGATTAGAAATTTCAATTTTCCTGCAACAATTCATACGGTTTCATTAAAATTGCTGCAAATTTGAGTGAATGATTGTTATGAAGTTATTTTATTTTTGTTAAATTTTTATTTATTGGTCTTATTAGTAATTGAGATTTTATTTCCTAATATTTTAGGTTATTAATCTGACTATGCTTTTTACTATATAAATTTGGGATTTTGAATAGAACTCAATTGCGATCTGTGATTCTGTAGTGCGTACAACGCAGGATTTCTTGTGGATGTATATGTAATTTGGAGCAGAAAACACTTGAACTAAGTACTACATGTAAATTTTGGGTTTTGAGTAAAATTTGAAGTGGGATCTGTAATTGAAACATAGAATGCTAAAAAGACATGTGAACTGTTGAATTGTAATGGTGTTGGATTTGTTTTTGGAAGGATGAGGTTTTCTTTTTCCTTTTTCCCTCTCAATATAGGATGGTATATATTTAATTGTCTGACAGTTTGTCAATTTTTGCTAAGATTGATAAATTGCAATCTACTTTACACCAATGGGAATACATTTCGGATGCTGAAGAGCGAGTACATCTTACAAAGGAGTTTCTTGCTGGATGCGAAAGCATAGAGTGGCAGGTAGACTTATTGCTTGCTTATGCAGAATCAGTGACAAATTGGCTTATCTTTAAATGAGCTTTTTTATACTTTTTACATATTCTTGCCATCATCAGCATGAATTCAGAGTTATTACACATAAATTGGAGGCGTTTGGTGCACTGACATCTGGGTTATTTCTAGGTGGGAGGGAATTTGAATGATTTGCACTTATGTTAACCCACCAAAATCCTTCAGTGCTTACTTTTCTAAGTTCCTCTCATTCAGAGTATTTTAAAGGACAAAGAAACTAAGTTATTATAGTGCCCTTCAAAATTTCTTCTAAATAGCATTGTTGGAATATAATTATAAATTTATTATGTTTGTGAAAATGCATCATATTTAATTCATTATGTTTATTCAACTCTCATTTTGCTTCCCCATGTTTATTTGAAACATCTAGCCTAGGGAAAGGAAAATCATCATCCATTCTCCCACTCTCTTACCCTTAGCTTTGCCATCCAAATACCCACCATCCCCTTGGTGTGCTCTCTAGGGAAGGTGCAAAATAAGGAATGGAGTTAAAATAGAGTTGGATGGAAAGATTTTGATTTTAACTTATCTTTGCTTGGTAAAGGGTGGAAAATGGATAGAAAGTCACTTTCAGCTTACTTCTATGCTATACTAGAGTCCTATAATTGGGGGACTGGAGCAAAAATGAGTTGCACTTCACTTTGAACTGTTTATTATTTCATAGTATTAAGCTAGTTTAGAGTAATTTTCAATTCAAAATTTCCACCTGCTCTGTTTCAGCTCAACAAGCTTACACTAAGTATATTAATAACCTAAGGTGTCTCCCATTACACATTAAAATGGGGCTAATGTTTGGAGTGAATCCTCTTTTTTGTGCAAAGTCTTTTGTACTGCAAACCTAACGTGTATATACAATGGCTGAAGTCTTATTTTTGGATAGAAAGGTTGATGAGTTGGACAAAGCAATCGCTGTGGCATCTAGAGATCCTTCTTGGTATGGCATTGATGAAATGGAGCTTGAAAGCCGGAGGAAATGGACAAGCAGTGCTCGTACTCAGGTATCCAAAATGTATGCTAAAGCTTAGTAAGTAGGGAAGGTACAATCATTTTTTTTTCAACTCAGTGCACAGTTGTTTATTTATAATTATTTTGTTATTAGTATCATGCATAAAAGATTCTTTTGTTGCATTATTAGGTTGGCACAGTGAAGAAAGCAGTGGAAGCTGGAAAGGGCTCAAGTTCAACAAGCCATGCTAGTGCAAATGGGATGCACCGAGAACTAATGAGACTACCAAATTCCCATCAAAATGATACATCCAGGCAGTATGCTGCCCATGATAATGATGATTTCATACAATCAGAATCAGATAGACAGATGCTTCTTATAAAGTACCTCTTTCCTCTCTCTCTCTCATGCATATGGAACTGGGTTTTGCATTTATATTTTGTTCTACTATGGCATAACATTACTCATCTTAATTTACTTTTGCACATCTTCATGAGATTAAGCTCTAATCATGGTTGCTTTTCTGCATATTAGACGGAAAAGAATGTCTTTGTTGTTTGGTTGACCTTAAGTGAATTCAATTGTATTGCCCACTCCTCCCTTGTGCTTTCTGAGACAGAAGTGAGATCCTTTCTATATGCACGAACTTGTGCAAAAATACACATTTCTTGTGCTACTCCTTTTTGTTGAATAAACTATGTTAAATTTAAGTGATTACATTGTGTCTGTATTTGACTGCATGCAAATTTTCTACTATAATCATTTCATTTACTACTTGTAAATTTTTGTTTTAAGAAAGTTTTCTCATTATCATTTTTGCTAATTATTTGAGAGATGTTTGGATTTACTCATTATTTATTAGAACTCATGACTGAAATGGTTGATTTCCTTTTTCTTTCTTGTGTAAAAAAAGGGAATAAAGCCAATAGTAAGTAACCTTAAGAAAGGTAAAAACATGAAATACACTGCTCGAGAGTTTAGAAAACCTTCTGCTCATGCTTATCCTTTCTGGAAATACAATCTGCCTCTGGTTGCTATTTTATTTTTGATTTGTATTATATCTATTGGGGTTGATAGGAAACAGGATGAGGAGTTGGATGAGCTTACTGTAAGTGTGCAAAGAATTGGGGGTGTTGGACTTACAATACATGAAGAACTCCTTGGACAGGTAATGGTTTTAGAGGGTTTTACGTTGTATGATTCTTGCTATTTTGCTCCGAGACATAGACGATTAGGTATTACTTATGTCCTTATGTGTTTCCTTCAGTTTTCTTGAATAAAAGTAGTATTGTTATGCCTCTGAAACTTCAAAATAATTTTATTTCTTTCAGAAATTTCTGATTCTAAAACTGTCAAAATCTTAATGCTTCAGGAAAGGATTATAGATGATTTGGGTGCTGAGATGGAAAGTACATCGAATCGGCTAGATTTTGTCCAAGTGAGTTTCTGCATCTAGTTTTCATTTTCTCATTCAAATTGAAGTGGTATGATTTTGTCTTCTGATTTATGTAATAACAACAATTTTCACTCTAAGATTGCTGTTGTTAATTAATAATATAGGAAAAATTGGTAATTTTGATAGTGATACTAATTCTTGAAGAGGTTAAATGTTGCTCTTTTATTATGCCTTGCAGAAGAAAGTGGCAATGGTTATGAAGAAGGCTGGTTCGAAGGGTCAAATCATGATGATATTGGGTTTGTTGGCTCTGTTCGTTTTCCTCTTTATCTTAGTATTCTTCACCTAGTCATTGAGATGGGGCCAGGCTTTGAGCCGTATGTACATGAAAAGAGGTCTCATTTTTTGTGGAGATGCAAGATTAATGGAAATGCATATGTCCATTAACTAAATGGAAGCCAGATTCTTGGTTTCTTAAAGGCAGTAGAAAATTCTGATTGTGATGAAAAAGGGAAGCGATGTACTTCAAGATTTATAATAGGATTTTGATTCTGGACAAATTGGATTATATAAATGATGTTAGTGCTTTTCGTTGTTTGTACCATTTTAATGTTAATTTTTTTGTTTGGCATTGCTTTGTAAATATTGGCACATTCACTTAAATAATGAAGGACACAGCATAGTCTTGCAGTGGATTTAATGAAACAGTTTGTTAAAATAATACTCCGTTGACAGACCTCTTTTGAAAGCTCTCCATGGAAGGAAGCATTGTTGACATCTAGTTGAACCAAATGCCAATTTTTTACAGTAGCAAGAGCAAGCACCAAGCGCGTAGTATTGATTTTCGCAACATGGGAAAATGTCTCCAAAAAAAATCCAAGCCTTCTTGTTGTGTAAAATATTTGGCAATCACCCTAGCTTTATAGCACTCAAAGGACCCATCAGAATGATAATTAACCCGATACACCTATTTATAACCAACTGGATTCTTTCCATGGAGAAGAAAGACGATGGACCAAGTTTTATTTTGCTCTAGAGGAGAAAGTTCAGCAGCCATGGAAGAGAACTATTCAGGTAATTAGGAGGCCTCTATATAAGAAAAAGGTTTATATTGGGAGGAAATGGCATTAACGAAGGCATGATGAGAAAGAGAGGGTTTTGAATAGGATAAGTAAGCAGAAATAGGATGATGAGTCGATATACAGCAGACAAAATCAAAAAGATGAGAGGGAGGCTTTCAGATACGGGTAGGACGAGAAGATGACAGCATTGGAGCTTCAGCGTGTGAGAGGGGAAGATGATAGAGGTAAAGAGATAAGAGAGGTTTTAGGATCAGAAGAGGTTGCAAAGGGGAAGATGGATTCATGGAAAATGACGTCTCTATAAATGATAATTTGAATAGCGTGCAGATCAAGAAGTTTACATGCCTTATAGCTAGAAGGATAACCCAGAAAAATAGCAGGAAAAGAACGAGGGGATAATTTATGTTTGGTGCGAGATAGAATAGAGTAAAAACAGAGACAACCAAAGACACGAAGATGAGAATAATCGGGGGGTTTGTGAGAAAGAAGCTTAAAAGGAGTTTTGTGAGCAAGTAAAGGAGAATGAGATCGATTTATAAGATAAACGACAGTGAGAACTCAAACGTTCCAATAAGCTAAAGGCATCTGAGATTGAAAATGCAGGGCACATGCAACATTTAAAATGTGCTTATGTTTGCATTCGACAATAGAATTCTATTGTGGACGTTTGACACGAGTAAAAAATTTGGATACCTTTGGAAGAAAAAAAAAGACAAGCAGATGGAATTCAAGAGCATTGTCACAGTGAATAGATTTCATTGGTAACTAGTATTAAGTAAGGATAAGAGTGTAGAAGGAAGAAAAGATGAGAGAGAAGTCAGATTTGCTTTTGAGTAAATATATCCACGTAAATTGAGTTACATCATCCACAATTGTCAGAAAATATTTATCACCATTAACAGAAAGGGGATTAAAAGGACCCCAAAATATCACAATGTATTAAATCAAAGGCAGTAGATGACATTTTAGGATTCAAAATAAAAGGGAGACATTTTTGTTTAGCTAAAAGACAAATGAAGTAGGGGGCATCATAAAGAAAAGAACTCGAAAAATCCAAATTATGTTTCATTGAATTTAAAAGGGAAGGTGAAAGATGTCTCATACGTGAGTTTCAAATTATAGAAGATGTAAAAGATACACCAAAGGAAAGGGGATGAGGAACATTAAAATGGGAAAACATATCAGAAGTTTCGAACATATATAAGTCAGACGTTCGCCTAGCATTCCCAATCGTTTGGTGAGTTATAGCATCCTGGAGAGAACAAGAAAAGGAAGAAAAATGAGCAATGGTACAAGAATCGCGTGCTAAAGCACTGACAGAGATAAGGTTAAAAGAGAAGCATGGAACAAGAATAACATGACGTAAAATTAGGGATGAGAAAAGGAAAACATAACCAAATGAAGAAATAGAAACAAGAGAACCATTGGGAAGGGAAATAGAAGAGGAAGAAGCGTAAAGAAAGAATGGCTAAAACACTTACACAAGGGGGTGAATTATGTTTAACTTTTATGGAAAAAAATAATGAAGACAAACCCATTTATCAAGAAAACAACCAAGAACAGATCAAGAACAATGTAGATAATGATCAATACACAGATATAGCAGCGGTAATAAAAGAGATATAGAAAAGAGAAGAAAACACTGTAAATTTATCCCAGTTCATTCTCTAGCCACTTGAGAACTACATCCAGACTGAGGTAATCAACCCACTATGTCTAGAGCTTCCAATCGGTGCCCGAAAAACCGATTTACAAGGAGTTTTTACATGAACTATGATCAAACCTTTGATCACTCTCAACCTATAGCCTATAAGATCTCCCAAATCAAAAAAATGAAATTTAGCAATCCAATAACATAAGACAACAGTAAGGTAATCTCCTCACATTCAGAGTTACACAAAAGATCATAACAAGATGAAAGAAAAAGAGAGATGTTGAGCTTTTGTCTCAAGATGTCAAAATATAGCCTAAATGGTGTTTAATCCTTGAATTTGTTTGATTCGAGGTGTTTCTATATTAAATCTTGTTAGGAACATCTATCACGTGTTTATATAGGAGTATGAAGGATTAGATAGCCGTTTATAGTCGTTAGACTCCTAAATTTTCATTAATCACGTGCTCTAGATTAATATCCGGATATTTCACAATCTGATATCCGGATATCTTATATCAGGATATTTGTCGGGGCCATATCTGAATATTTGAGTGCAACAACACTTAAATGTGTAAACAATGATCCAAGTGATTTCTAGATGAATTTTACTCACTTATCACATGTATGTATACTTCTAGCATCAATCTAGTAGTGTTCCATGTGTGTGAGTCATGTATGTATTGATCAAGTGTGTATGTCACTCAATGAATGATTTTATGGCTTCTAAATGCAACCTTGATAGATATAGCTCAATAAACTCAATTACAAACTTCATAAGACTCTAAAATACAATGTACAACTATGATAGCTTGAGTTCGAATTTCTTCATTGGTCTTTATATCTTGAGTCTTCTAGTTCCTTTCTTCACTTGAAACCTTTGATTTTGGAGTTGACTTTGCACTTTGAAGTTGTCCCTTCATTTTTGCATGTTGCCTTAGCTTTCTAGCTCCATTTGGAACTTGTTGCAATGCCTTCTATGTTGTGCTTCCGTGTTAAGGTGATGAGTGATATGCCTTCTATTGGGGAACCATTCACAAAAAACACCTTATTCTAGGCGATGAGGGTGATGAGTGATATGCCTCCAGCATATATATGTGATCACTGCCTTGGTTCTTTGATGACTATTTTAATCAGGAACAACAATGCACCCCTAACTTTTCATTCCTAGAGCTCGAACTCAAGACCTTGGGTTAAGGGACACACGCTCTTTACTACCTGTGCTGGTCTGCAGTGCATCCTTATTCTTGCGCTCTTTGGTGATTAATCTTTTGTTCGACTCATATGAGTCTTGAAGCGATTATTCCCTTTCTATTAAATCCTTCTGCAGTGCATGTACCTGCATCTTTATCCTCTTTTATGTACTTCAACTCATTTATTGATCCTTTTGGTTTTTGAATCTCCTGTTCCAGCTTTTGTTTTATTTCCAGCTCTTTTGTTTTAATTTTAGAAGGAAAATGAACAACTCCAAGCTAAAATCATCGAGCAGGAAATAAAACGAAAGCTAGAAAAGGAGACTCATAAACTAAAAGGATCAATAAATGAGTTGAAGTACATAAAATAGGATAAAGATGCAGGTACATGCACTGCAGAAGGATTTAACAGAAAGGGAAAAATCGCTTCAAGACTCATATGAGTCGAACAAAAGATTAATCACCAAAGAGCGCAAGACTAATGATGCACTGCAGACCAGCACAAGTAGTAAGGAGCGTGAGTCCCTTAACCAGAGGTCTTGAGTTCGAGCCCTAGGAATGAAAAGTTAGGGGTGCATTGTTGTTCCTGGTTAAAATAGTCATCAAAGAACCAAGGCAGTGATCACAGATATCCAAACTAGTTTTCCTAAATATGGACACCATTGATATTAGTCACGGAAGATTTCTAAATAGTTGATTATTGGGACAATTATTTTTGCATGTTCCATTCTGGTTTTTCATGTATATCAGGATATGCTAGGAGTTGGAATTAGTATGAGTATTACTATACACCATTGAAGGGAAAAATCGCTTCAAGACTCATATGAGTCGAACAAAAGATTAATCACAAAGAATTTGGTCCTACTGAGATGATAGAAAAAAAAGTTATTTTTTATCTCTTTTCTCCTCTCTGTATAGTTTTGATTAATTTGCAATTTTGCACCAGTGAGTTAATGGTAATTTGGAACAGTTCTGTCTGAGAGACAGAGATGTCCAGCCGGTGGCTAGTGTATTTTATATAGGATCTATGTGCCCTCTCTCAGGTATCCATGAATGAGATACCTTTGATGGTAGGCTTATCACTATGCACAATAATAATCGACATAGTCAAGACGTAGGGTGTGTGCACAGTCACAAGCTAAGAGAGAGGGTTTTGAGAGTGTTTATTGGTTTAACCCCTTATTTATAGATGGGTTACCTGAAGAAGTGTACTTCTGGGCCTCTCAGGAATATTGGGGGCCCAAGTCCAACTGCTTAGCTGTCTGGATAGGATTGTCATTAATAGGAGATTCCATTCCTTTTGTGTCGTCCTTTATGGTCCTTCTAGAATATGGGCCTTTGTCAGGTCCACAACAGTTGCCCCCCAGCCCGGTAGTTTGGTTGTCCAGGCTGCCGGGATGTAATAGCAAGAATCTTTTCATTTTGTTTCGCATATCTGATCAAAACTTGGATTTGTTGCTTTCTTAGCGATAATTTTGCTTTCTCCGTAATAACTCGAGAATCTAAGGGCATCCCCCTATTTTACAAGTTTATTTATCTCGGCTAGAACTCACGACCTTGCTATTGTGGAAGGCATGTTCCAATACCTTAGTTTAAGTACCTCGACTAGAACTCACGTTCTTGCTATTTTGCAAGACGGGTCCCACTACCTTTGTTTGATGCCTCGACTAGAACTCACGTTCTTGCTATTTTTCAAGACGAGTCCCACTACCTCAGTTTGATGCCTCGGCTAGAACTTAAGTTCTTGCTACTTTTGCAAGACGGGTTCCAATACCTCGAGGCTTTCGTGCCTGGCTATAACTCACGATCTTGCCCTTGGGCAAGACAGGTTCCACTACCTCGGCTTTTCTTGCCTCGGCTAGAACTCACGATCTTGCCCTTGGGCAAGATGGGTTCCATTACCTCGGTCTTTGGATATTCAACTCAGCTTCTTGCCAGAGTCTTATTTACCCCGGATTTTTATCCTGGGTTTTTATCGCGGATTGGGTGTGGTCCTTTTTCTAGGCCAACATCTCTCCAAACCCGTCTTTTTTTATCACGGATTGGGGTGCGATCCTTTTTTCCAGGACCATATCTCTCCAAACCATTCTTCACCCCAGATTTTTACCCTGGGACTTTATCTCGGATTGGGGTGTGATCCTTTTTCTAGGATCCCATCTCTATTTTTATCCTGGAAGGCCAGTCAACCATTTATATCCCGGAGGGCCGGTCAACCA
Organism: Gastrolobium villosum; assembly: GCA_032173675.1. Taxonomy (NCBI): domain Eukaryota; kingdom Viridiplantae; phylum Streptophyta; class Magnoliopsida; order Fabales; family Fabaceae; genus Gastrolobium; species Gastrolobium villosum. The sequence goes on along the minus strand of JAVKPL010015042.1, from coordinate 25,518 downwards.
TTTATATCCCGAAGGGCCGGTCTTTATTTATCAATCATTTATATCCCGGAGGGCCATTCAACCATTTATATCTCGGAGGGCCAGTCAACCATTTATATCCCGGAGGCCGATCTTTATTTATCAACCATTTATATCCCGGAGGGTCGGTCAACCATTTAAATCCCGGAGGGCCGGTATTTATCTCGGATTTAAGTGCAATCTTGTCGTAAGTATTGCAATTCGTCTTCATATTTGTATTTCAGATTAGCGTGTGATCTTTTTGCCAAGATCACATTTTTTGTCTATTTGAATTGCATTGTTGCTTTTTCTTGCATGACTTTTTAATTTGGGCCCCATTTCTTTTGTGGTGTCTTTTTATCTGAACCCTGCTTTATTTGTCGTGGTCTTTGGCTTTCTTCAATATCAACAAGAGTGAAATGTCGATATCTTGATTTTAATTTTGGGGAGGCGGTATTGGCCTTTTTTCTCGAGCCCGACTTTTCTTGCCTCGACTATTCTTTCAACTTGGCTTCTTTTGCCTAAGTCTCGTATTCATCTTTAATTGGAGCTCAAAATTTTGATTTGGCTTTTTTCTCAGCTTGGCTCTCTGGCCGAATCTTATATAGGTGGATTTACTTCCTTATTTGAGTGGATCTGGATCTCCTTCAGTATTCACCACCTGTTTAATTATTCCTTACATCGTAATTAAGTACGAAGAAAGAAATTAGGAATAATTTTGATTCAATCAGCAATCGATAATTATCCAATTGTAATCAACAATCAATGATAATCCAATCAACAAATTATATTTGACCATATTTTATGAAACTCCATGCTCCCCCATTTTCTTGATCTTTATATATTGAGGATGAATCAAAACATTTCAAAATCAAATATTGATTTTATAATCAATCTATAATTTGATTTATTGACATTTTAGCAATCAGGGTTGCAATCAATAATTAATTAAATATTACCCAATCTTGCATTCAATGAGATCCATAACTCCCTTTTTATATTATTTTATAAATCAAGTAACATTTGCACATTGGATTTAGGAAAGTTTCTGGCGCTAAATTATGGTCTTTCAATCATATATCATATTGTAATACATATTTATAGCCATGGGGCTTTTAATAATAATAATAATAATAATAATAATAATAATAATAATAATAGCCTTCATATTATTTTGTTGGCAGCCCCACGAATTGCTTTATATCATTTTTCTATTTTCATTTCATATTTGAACATGAAATATATCAATAACCGAAGTTCAAATTGGTTGCTCCGGCCGGATCCTTATGGATCTTTTTCTCAAATATTAAAAGTGTTGGAATATATAGTCCCACATTGGTTGTATAAGTAATTAATGAGGATTTTATAAGGTTTTGAGAACTCTCACCCTTTGTATATGAATCTGTACAAAGGGGTCTCTATTTATAGAGACTTCTTGACTACATAACGGACTCAAAACGAACTAAATAAATACAAATAAATGACTACATAATGGACTAAATAAATACAAATAACGAACTAAATAAATACAAATAAATGACTACATAATTATTATTTACAACAAATAAATGACTACATAATTATTATTTACAACAAAAAGGATGTAAAATTTTAAAAAGGTAGATTCTTTTCAACAAATAGTATTAAAAGGATGGGTTTTTCCATCAAATATCGATATAAAATATTAAAAAGATGTTTTCACCAAAAAAAATATTAAAAAGATGTATCCTTTTCTCAGATAATATAAAGGGAAAGGATATTGTGACAACCAAGTTGTGTTACTACCAAGTGACTACCAATCAATCTTATCGTTAGGTCGATTATATCGATCCAACGGTTATATTTATTTTCATCTTTGTATGATCATGATTTTCCAAATTTAATACTTTATATTTATTTTTACCTTTGTATGGTTATAATTTCCCATATTTAATGCTTTCACTTTAAATATGGGAAATCATGACCATACAAAGATGAAAATAAATATAACCGTTAAATCAACATAATCGATCTAACGGTGAGATTGATTGGTAGTCACTTCGTAGTAACACAACTTGGTTGTCACAATATCCTTTCCTTAATATTAAAAAGATGGATCCTTTTTTAAAAAGATGGATTCTTTTCTCAGGTATCGATATGAAATATTAAAAGGATGGATCTTTTTTTTAAGGCAAATTAAGATTAGACAAAAGAGAAAAACTTAGCTTTTGTTCTTTGCTTGATTTGCTCCCATTTTGTTAGTCCTGATCTCGGGCCAGGGTCTCGATCTTGATCTTAATCTCAACCATGATCTCGACGGCGGGGGTAGCCATAATTTTGATCTCAATCTTTATCTCGGCTTTGTCATGCTTGTTTGAAGAAATTGTGAACTCCGATCTGCCTTGAACAATTGATTATTTTTGTTTTTGTACTTTTCGCCCATCGTATTAGGATTTGGATGCGGCGGCTGCTACTACGTTTTCACCATTATCGGTGGGAATCGAAGTTTATCGTTCCCCACAAATGGTGCCAATGTTCTGTCTGAGAGACAGAGATGTCCAGCCGGTGGCTAGTATATTTTATGTAGGATCTATGTGCCCTCTCTCAGGTATCTATGAGTGAGATACCTTTGATGGTAGGCTGATCACTATGCACAATAATAATCGACATAGTCAAGACGTGGGGTGTGTGCACAGTGATAAGCTAAAAAAGAGGGTTTCGAGAGTGTGTATCTTATTGGTTTAACCCCTTATTTATAGATGAGTTACTTGAAGGATTGTACTTCTGGGCTTCTTAGGAATATTGGGGGGCCCAAATCCAACTGATTAGCTGTCTGGATATGATTGTCATTAATAGAAGACTCTCTTCCTTTTGTGTTGTCCTTTATGGGCCATTGTCAGGTCCACAACAAGAACCATTTCAATTCTTATCGAGACGAAGAAATTTAGCGGACACTTTTTACATCTTGAACAATAATAGAAAAAAAATTGTTTTTTAGTACCATTACAAAAGATAAAAGACTTAAGAGAGAGAACCAGGGTTACCAAAGGCATCTGTAAATACCCCCGTCACAAGCTGCGAAACCAGGATTACCTCTTATTTTTATCCATCCTTCGGCTTCCAAGTAATGTGTAGCTGAGTAATCCTTAACATTGTACTATCTCTTCCAAGTTGACTAATTAATTAGAATAATTAATGGCTTTCCAAAAGGGCGCGTCCACTAATTATATAATTCATAATGTATATGCATAAAATGTTTTTCAAACTTTCAAAATAAATTATTGGTGTGTCCACTCATTATATAATCTATAATCTATAATATATAATGTATAAAATTTTTCTATAAATTTTGTGCATATTTAAAATTATAAGAGCATTATTTCAATATAAGTAATTATTTTGTGATAATGTATATTTAATTTATCTTAAATAATATTTTTTTCATTATATTTTTAAAATAAAAAATTAAGATAATTTATAATTTAATTTCAAAATAAATAACTGGAAAAAATTTAATTATTAATTTTGTTATAATTTTATTTGATAATATCATAATTATAGAAAATAAAATTTAGAAATAGTAAATATTTTTACATTTATAAGACCACAAGGGGTCTAAGTATATTTTTGTAACCACAATGATTGATTGTAAGTGAAAATTTGAAATCATAAGAAATTAAATAATAAATTATTTAAGCACAATAGGTCTAAGTGACAAGTTTATAACCACAAGCGGTTAAGTGATACATCATACACTACAACAAAAATTCTCTTTAGCCACGGCAAAAACCGTGGCAGAATATCATAAAAATCGTGGCTAAATGAGTTGTCCACTGTTTGAAAAACCGTGGCTAAAACGGGCGTTGCATTATTTTAACCACGGTATTTTTTGCATTTAAACACGGTTGGAATGAGTGTGGTAACATTTAATTAGCCACGGTTTTTGTTACATTAGCCACGTTATATTTGTGGCTAAACTATTTGGATAACTATGATTAGAAGTTTTATTTTGCCACAAATAAAACCGTGGCTAATTATCAGGAATTTTCAAAAAAAAAAATATTACAAATTCCCCCAATCATATAAAAAGAAAATAATAAAAATTGCATTTAATGAAAGAACCAAAAATCAAATTAAGGAAGATAATAAAATAAAGTGGAGTATACAATTTTACACAATACAATTTTTTTCTATTCATATAAATAAATCATGTTTTCTACACAATTTCTCAAAATTCATTTTTTTTTTCCATTTCATATAAATAAATCATGTTTTCTACACTATTCCATTTGCTCTGCAAAACTCTCAGTTTCTTCTGTTGCCATGCGAGGTTCATCTCCACCTATATATTAGTTCATTAAAGTTAATATATCAATTCCATGATCATTTATATAAAGAACATCAAGTTTATTCAGAAAGAGAAAAAGGAAAAAGCAACACACACACACACTCATGAACCTAGTTTAATCACCTGATTCACTACAGGAAGGATGGTAGCAACAGAAAGCAGATTTTGAAGCTTCTTGACAGAGAAGTTGCTGACTCCAATAGCTCTGGTGAGTCCAAGTTTGAGGCATTCTTCCATGGATTGCCACACACCCTTCACATCAAATGGCAAGAGATCCTCAACAACAATTGGAAATGAAAACTTTCCAGGCTGAGAACTGAGGGGCCAGTGGATCAGATACAGGTCCAAGTACTCTAGTTGAAGAGTTCTACATCAAGAGAAACATTTATCATTTTATTTATTCATTTAAACTGGATTCCAAGCAGATTCCCTTTGATTCCTTAGCAACACTATGTCTGCTTTTTCAAGAATACAAATAGTCTGATATAATGGAGAATGAAACAGCAAGCTATTGTGGGCAAGAAAACCTTTAAACATGAAGTTGTAAAATGAAAGGAAAAATAAATAGAGAGTGCAAAAGAAGCAGGAAATTGAACCTAGTTTGGTAAATTCGCCAGAAGCAAGTGCATCAGTATAGTATTTGTCATTGTAAAGAACAGGGAAAAGAGCAATATTGAGCTTTTTGAGCTGCATAATGTTCTTATCCCTCACTCCATCAAGTGAGATTGAAACTTCATGGCCAACTCCCATTCTACAAAAAGGAATAATAATATGTCAGCAAAAGAATACTTAGAAAGGGATGAATGGTTATGAATTCTCCTCATCCCAAAATCAACCTAAAATTAAAACTAAATTCCTCAACTAGTTCCCAATCACTACTACATAATACAATAGCCACTTACAGAGGATGATTGTCAGTGACCCAAAGCTTGGAAGTGACAAAGAGCTCTTCACGTGACACAAGAGTAAGACCAAGGTCAATTGCTTCCTTCAAAGCTTCTCCAAGTGCTTATTCTGAGCCATATGCAGCAGCAATATCAAAATTCCTATAACCCTGCTTGATGGCCTCAATGATAGCAACCTTAGTGTCTTGAATATTAGGGGAAGGAAAAAAAGAAAAGCTAAAGGGAGTGTTTGGTAACTTTTAAAAACTAGATATCTAAGTGCAATGGGGCCTTTTTAAATACAAGGTGTTTAGTAGCTAACTAAATTTTAAAAAACTGGTTCTTAAGAAAACCATTTCAAAGTTGGTTTTTTCTAGTCCATATTTTTTCAATTCTCTATCTTCCTTTTCATTCTCCCTCTCTCTGCTAAGACTTAGTTGTAGGGACCACTCATTAATCCAATTCAATATGCATGCTAAGTTTCTTGGATTTTTATGAACTTAAAGATGGATAAGACAATAACTAGTTTAAAACAATTTTTAACAAAACTAAATTTTAGTTAAAAATCAAAACTAGTTATAGAATAAATTGAATTTATATGCCTCATTTATCTTAAGCATTTTTAAACCAGTGTTGAGAGTTTTCACACTACCCCTAAATGCTTGTCAAAAATGGCACAAATAATTTAAGCTAGCAAAACAAGCACATTTTGAATTTTTATGAGTATTATAAAGTTGAGTACAAATTCTGCATATATAAAGAAGAAGAATACAAAGGCACAAGTCAATTACTATGTCTTCAGAAACAAGACCAACATGCCTTCTCAAACTTTGCAACCGAATATTTTGGATGTTATGGTTATCACTCAGCATGCAACCTGCATGTATAAGAAGATAGATAAAAGTTATAGATAAAAGTGAGTAAAATAATATATGTGAAAGATTCTATAAAGCATTCTATAAAGTGAGTACAATATTTATTGGCATGTGTATTTTGTTTAGGAAAAAAAAAACAAAGAACAACCCAACGACCATGGCTGATATAAATTTAAGGAATATTCATAGATCTGTGATGATTAACAATTTAAGGAATATTCAGAAATAAATTATAAACTAAATCATGTTTTAGCTAGCAGTAAGAGACAACCATGATTAACAATTTAACATTCATATCAGTCAATTTATACAAAATAATTAATCTTTCCTTTTCATAAATCCATTCAGAAAGTAAAACAAAAAGTGCATATACCTTCTTGAGGAGAATGGCAATATCTGCTTGAGAATCTTCAATGGATTGACTCCCACACTCCGTGCACCTCACATTGTGACTGATGTTTCTTGCCCGAACATCTACTATCTGGGACTTTTTCGCTGCCTCTGCATCCTCTGCACTAGCCATTCAAAGCTACCCAAACAAACTAATATTATTATTCTATTCTATCATTCCTAAAAGGAAGCTGAAAAACCTATTAAAACATTAAACATCAAACAAATAAATAAAGCTAGTGAGTTCAAAGAGATAATTATAACGGAAGTTTTCTTTCGGCTACACATTCCATCAAACACCTGCAAGGCAATGATTAAACGAATCATGATGCTTTTACTTTTAATACCCACCCAAAGATATGTGAAAAATCATAAACAATTAACACCAATGGTCTAGACTATTAGTAAAGCGACAAGGCTTCATTCATTCATTGTGTCGAACACCTAGGAAGCAAGAAGTTGCAGTAGTAAAGAAAACATTTATTCTGATTAAAAAAACATATACATATAAATCGGATTACGAACCTAGCTTGTGGAGGAAATGAAGAAGAATCAAACAACATTTGAAGAAGAGAGAGAGTAACATGGAGAAAATTTCACACCAACAAATTGCATCTCCAGAGAAAGAAAAAGCAGGGAAAGAGAAATAGGGTTTTGTGGAGAAGGGGAAAGAAATGAGACTAACGTGTGTGACATGCTCTTCTTTTCTTTATTTTTTTCTTTTTTAAAATAGCTCATTCTTAACTCCCGTACACCGGTCATTATTAAATTGCAACGAATTTCAGTCATTACTAAGTTGTCGTGGTAAAATGTTGTTTTTGGTGTAGTGATAAAACCACAATGAGTGTAAATGAAATTTTCACTTTTTTTATATAACAACAGTACTCATAATTACAGAATTTAGGCTTAATAACTTACAACATTCAATCCAAAATTTACATACACCCCAAATAATTCAAAATAAATAATGGCTATGAATGATTTTAAGTAATTTATGGTGATGTTAGACTACTTAATTTCACTCGTCACTTAGCTCCTGTGGGCATCTTGTTGATCTATATAATGTATATAGATCACGAGGAGGGATATTCTTACTACCAAAATTTTCTACTACCAACTTACTACCTATCTAATCACCATTGGATCAACATTTTCTCTTTTTTCAAAAACTTTTTAACATTTTCTCTCTTTGATTCAATGGTGATTAGATAGGTAGTAAGTTGGTAGTAGAAAATTTTGGTAGTAAGAATATCCTCCCTCATAGATCACAGCGCTAAAAATTACTATTGTCCTATCCATTTTTTGAATTAATGATTGATTCACTTGTATATGTTAGAGTACCTGCCAACAAAGACCAATAAAGGAGGAGGTAGAAAATTTGATACTCAAGAGGCCACTGACTACATAATCATTGATAACTAAAGAGAATATATACTTATTATCAACAACAACAAAAAGAGAATATATACTTGGCAGGCTCTGAGACAAGTAATGTTGCTGCTACATGGTGACTCATGTAGCTGGTTGGTGCTTTTATACCACTGTGTACATCGATAGGAATTACTTATGCTCAAAGACCGTTGATCATCGAGTTACTTACAGGTTATTTGGTTTCTCAGCTTTAGCTTTGTTATAGAAAAATTGAACAAAAACTTCAAAACATTCAATCAAACAAAAAAGAAGCATTTGGATGACTTCTCCGGTAAGGCTTGTTTGGATGAGCTTTTTTCTCCAAAAACTTTATTTTTTTTCTTGAAAAAAAGCACTTCTTATTTTTAACTCATTTGGATGTCTGCTTTTAAAAAAGACAAAAGTTATGCTATAAGATGCAACATAAAAATTTAAAAAAGTGGGTTGAAAATGCAAGGAGTTCTGAGTTCAAAAGCAAATGACAGAAATTTAAAATGCATGTTCTCTAAGCCAAAAAATTAAATTGCAATTAGTCTCTCAGACCTAAAGTAAATGACAGAAAATTTTAAGGTTCATTCTTTATTTTTTTGATCATTATTTTCTGAGATTTTGAAACTTGATATGAAAATTGGGAGTTCAAAGTTTAAATTATTTTTTTTTTTGTCATTTTTAAATATTTGAGACAAAATTAAGTATTTACAATAGGTTTAATAATTTTCATGTTGTATGAGATAAAATTATCTCTTACACACACATAAAAGTGTGAGGTCCATATTTTCTTTCTTTTTTCTCTTCATATAACCCCACATGAGCCCCACATATTTTTTTTAAATTATCTTTTATAACACGAGAAACATTAAATCCATAATTATAATGATAAAACTTAATATAGAGCCAAATAAATTAAAATGATAAAGATACATTTTTCATTACCTCAAAAAGAAATATGTTTATCACAGCAATCAACCATTAGAAAAGCAAAGGAATTTGTGTCCCAATCAAATGAGGCTCACGAAATTCTTTGTGAACAAGGGCTCCAAATACACGAAAAAGTGGAGAAATATATAAGCTGGAAATTCCCTGGTTGGTGCAAGATCAATGCAGATGGTTCCAATTGTGATGGTGGTAAGAGATCGAGTTGTGGCTGAGTGCTCAGGGATGGATCAGAAAAATAGTTGACAGTATTTAGTAGGAACCTTGGGGTGTAATACACTGTGAAATGACAGTTATCTGTTATGAAAGTTAGTTAGGAACTTAAGAAACTAATAGTGTAGAATTTGTACTTCACTTTAAGTCTTTTCCTTGTAGTACAGATATCTGATATATAGTATAAATATCGATGCTTGTACTTTATTTTCAATCATTGAGAAATGCAGAATGGTTATTTTCTCTTGTGGAATTTCTTAGCACAGGTAGGCTGGGCCTGTTGCATTATCCACTCTTCAAGCCCAATGGGCTCTCGTGTGAGGGGGCGTGTTGAGATATAGGCCTTGAGCACTTCCACCCTTTGAGCTGGTTTTTGGGGTGGTGTATCCCAAGGTTCTTTACATGGGCTCATCAACTAGATTAGAGTTGTGGGGGATTCCATAATGGCATTGAAATTGCATGGAATTTTGACATCAGGAAGCTATGGATAGAAGGTGACTCTTAAGTAGTTATTTTCTTCATCATCGAGGGATGTGATAGGTAGCACCCATTAGCCTCATTCGTCAACAGAATTGGTGAGCTGCTCGACGTAACATCCCAAGGTTTGGGAGTGATGGCCGGTACAAAAAATGCACGAACAATGAGCGGCTTATGCCAAATCTTGCAGTTAAGGGTATATGAATGAATCGAATCAACATCTGAAAAAAATGAATTTCAGAGACTGTGCAGGCATGAGACTATACAGTTGAGGATAGTTTATAAGAATTAATTGATATTATCTATACTAACAACATGTATTTACTTTTCGGTAGCCCGAAATGAAAGAACTCCATTGTTAAGTGTACTTAACTTAGATCAATTTTGGGATAAGGAATCTCATGTGTTGATAACTGATAAGTCCATGAAATGTGACTTGGAACATGTGGTTTTAATATGAAATTGTAAAGGAAAAGAATATTTTGTGTATAATATTAGCCCCAAATGCATTGAGTTGATTAATTCAAATTTAAGAGCTAATGTGCTTGCATTTGTATTTTTCAGACCCATTTGTGACATTGTCCATGCAAAGAAAAGAAGACAAGGAATGGGCTGAACTTTTGAAGAGCAAGTCAGAAGCCCAAGTGAAGAGAAGCCAAAATGAAAAGAAAAGCAAATGAAAAAGAAAGAAAGAAAAAAACAAATCGGATGGACTGTTGAGCAAAAGCCCAAGTGAAGAAAAAGCAAAGGAAAGAAGTGATTGAAAGAAAGAGACAAAATCAGAAACGAAAAGAAAGACTCAAAAGCTGTGATTGAGTCTTGCAAACCCTAGCACACCCATTGTGAGCGCACCCATCTTTGTCAAAGCCTCATCTCAAACCGTCCATCTTCAATTCCCTTTTCAAATCGACCCTTCAAGCCAAATCATTCTGTGATGTTGGTTTAACCATCGAGTTTTGACCCTCATCCACGGTCCATTAAGAGAAACGATCCAACCCTAGCCACTTATTCTTGGTTCAGAAAATGCCAAACAAAACCCATGACTACTTGGTGAGCTGGATTCTGTTGTGAGTGGGAGCTGAAGCAACTCTTGAGTGTGGGAGCGATTTGTGCACAGAAAGCGTACGGTTTGGAGGAGCGAAATTTCATTTGGAATATCTGATGCAAGTGTGGAGCGGATTAAGGGTGCTGATCTCTTGGTGAGGCACATGCAAAGGAAGACTAATCAAGTTATGAAAAGAGAGACACGTGGATTCTGATCTAAAGGCTCATGTCGCTGCTGCTTGCAAGGAGTAGAAAATATAAAGAAGCTATGGGTAAAAGCTTAGCGTGGGGGCTGCTTCTTCCTCTTATTCATTTCTCTTTTTCCATTTTTTCTTTTACGTTTTTGGTACTGTAAATAGATGTTACTTTGTTTTGATTAGAACATGTCAGCACAGTACCGAGGCTATTCTGGTGAATAGGACTCGGGCTGTGTTTTACGTTTTCTGCAATTTATTTTCCCTTTAATTTTCGTTTTTCATTTGTTGTTTGTATGCTCATCAACCTGTGGTGATGAGCTAATTTTCTTAGAGTTGGGTTGAAAGAGTACCCAGAACTCATTGTTATTAGATGATGTTTTAAGGTTTACATGGTTGATTCCAGTTTGTTTATTGTGCATTTTTTATTGCTGAGTTTTTATGTGATGATCACACATAGGTAGCTCTTAGTGGTGTGAGATTATTGAGAAATAACTCACACTAGACCCCACTGTGAGCACATGGAAAGTTGAGAGAGGATCTCTCTCAATGGGTATGGCTCCAGGGATGGAGTTACCCCATGTAACTTGTGAAAATGGTATTTCAAGGTCCTCAGAAAACAGTGACATAGGGATATGCCAACTGTTGTCAGTGGAAGAAAATTGTTGTTGAGAAACAAAAATTATTTTGGTATTTTCGTTAAGCTGGAAGCAATTTTTGTTTTCTGTTGAGGCATCCTTATGACATTTGAGGGAAGGGGAAATTGATACCCAACTTGCTTCCAAACACTGTTTTCAAAAACCAATCTTTGTTATCCCTTTGTATTTTTGTCCAAATATGAGTTAACTTTCTGTTTTTAAAACTTAAAAGAAAATCATAAAAATTTTACAAGTTTTCTATTTAATTAATTTTCCAATAGTTCAAAAGTCTTTCACCAACTGAATCTCTATTTGAAAAAGAAAATCCTCTCAAAAATATTTTCCTTGCATTTAGTTTAGAATAGCAGTAGCATTTTATTTTATTTTATTTTATTTTATTTTTGGTTCTAATTAGCAATTACGATTTTATTCAAAGTCAAAAACGCCAAAGCTCCTTGTGGGAACGATAACTGGGACTCACAAAAGCTCTATATTACTTGTTGTCGCGTATACTTGCGCGCATACTTGCATAACTGTTAGCAAGGCAACAAGTTTTTGGATTATAGGGGTCATCTCAAAAACTTGTAATTAACAAGTTTTTGCATAACTGTTAACTTAATTATACTTTAAAAGAAAATAAATTAAGAATTTAATTAAAAAAATACAAAAAGAAAAAAAATTGTACAAGTCTTTTTTTTTAACATAACCGTTTTTTTTTTTTTTTTGATAAACAACATAACCGTTTTAAATATATATGTATAACCAATATAAAAATTATAAATTAAGAAAAAATTAATTTTTCAAAATATAATATAATTAATACAAAATAATTTGATACTAAAAGAAATACAAAACAATACAAATTTTTTATTTAAATAAAAAATTGACGTCTATCATTTTATAAAAATTTTATTATAAAATTTTAATCACTATAAAAAATAAATGATTCAAAAAGAGAATAAAAAACGTTGTATAAGTATTTTTCTAAAAAAATATTTAAAATGAACATTTTAAATATATGTGTATAACCAATATAAAAAACATAAATTAAAAGATAAAAAATATTAATTTTGCAAAAAATATGTATAATCAATATAATAAAATTTTAATTTTAATTTTAATTTTATCATTCCTTATAAAATAAAATAAAAAATTATCACTATGATAATTTTTTTCATTATTAAAAGATGTTTGTCATTAAGTATTTTACAGACTATTTTAATGTTTTCCATTACTTTCTGCATGGAAAATTGTTAAGCCTATTAATAATATTTATTATTATGTCTATTGAGTAGGAAAATATTTAATATTTAAAATTCAAACTTTTTAAATTTGAGTTTGACTTGAAATGTAGGAAAAGAGTTTAGTATTTAATATTTCTACACTGAAAAACATATATAATAGATTTAAATTTAATATAAAATTACATATTAAAAGAAAAATATATATTTAAAATTATAACAATATATGTATAGATGATAAGAAATAATTTAAATTTGAAATTTAAATGCGAAAAAAAAGACATGACATATTCATACAATAAATAAAATAAATTAAAAACCTAAATTAAAAATATAATATGAGAATATTCCAACACGTTTAAAGGGTCAGCCTATCAAACAAGAGAGTTAGGCTGATTTCACTTTTCATCTTTTATAATTAAATTTCTAAATCTGATTTCAATTTTGTAAATACTAATTTGTAAAGTTCCAAATACTTAGGCCACAAATCCTAGCAAAAATATTATTTATTTTATTAATTACTTAATTAAAAGGAATGACCATTAGCTTACCAAAAAAAAAAATGACCATTCAATATTTTGCAGTATATTATTATTTTAACACTATTTAGCCCGTCAACTATGAAGTATATTTTAGAATATTAAACATTATAACTTAAATATTTTTCAACTCTTCATCTAATATATATGTCATAAATACACATATATCAAAAAATCGATTTAGAGGCAATTATAAAAAACATAGATAGATAGTAATATAGACACGAGTATAAGAACCTGTTTTTTTGTAGATAATTATAAAAATATATTATATGCTGATATAAATGCTGACAGTTATAGGTGACAAATTGGCTCGACCCACCCTACCGGGCAACACCTTTTATATATATATATATATATATATATATATATATATATATATATATATATATTTATTAATTTACTTTTTTTAACCGATGTTGTTATTACACTTACATTCAAAAGAATTAGTCATGATATCGACTTGCGGAGTAATACCAGCCAATTTCTTGAAAAGTAAAACCAAATAATTGAATATATATACTATATAAACCAATGTAAAATTACACTTATAATTGTATTTATTTATTTTAAAATTATATGTGACTTTAAAATATAAATCAAGCATAAGTTATTATTTTTAAATAAAAAAACTTTACATGCTGACATAAAATGTTGATAGTTAAAGGTAGCAAATTAGTCTCGGCTCGGAGGGTCGACCCACCTCACCCGCCAACGCATTTTTCTTCTTCTTATATTTACTGTCTAACAAATTCGTCTTTATGTGGCTAAGTGTTTGTTAGAATATTAAAAGTAATAACTCAAATATTTGCCAACTCTTCTCCTAATATATATGTCACAAATGCATACACTTCAGAAAAGTCAATTTAGAGACAACTCTTCATTTATTACATGTTGATATAAAATGCTGATAGTTAGAGGTGACAAAATGGGCTCGGCCCGGAGGGGCGGCCCACCCTACCTTCCAAATAGGTGGATTAGCCCGCCAACACATTTTTTTCCTCTTATATTTACTGTCCAACAAACCATGTTGATATAAAATGTTGACAGTTAAAGATGACAAAATAAGCTCGGTCCGAAACGCCGTTAACACTTTGAGATACCTAACTCTAATTTTTTGTACATGTATAGTTGACAAATATTTGAGTTAGTACGTTTAATTTTTTCAATAAAAACTTCGTAGTTGAAGTTAAATATGGTAATTCAAAAGACCATTCATTATTGTAATTGCATAAAATGCAACGATATACTTTTATGATTTGCATTGATTTTTACGAGAGAGACAAACCAATTTCTTTTCCCCCGTGCATCGCAAGGGTAATACACTAATGTGTGTGTGTGTCTATATATATATATATATAGGAAAATAGTGACACGTTCTTTCTTTTAGAGATTAATCAACGACGATCGCCCATAAATTTTTTTTCTTTTTCACGATTGCATCTCAAAAGATATATGTTCTTATACGTTCTTTCTTTTAGTATGTGTTGCATCAATGAAAAAGTTAAACTTCCTTTGTTAGAAGTTGCTCCGGATGCATTGCTTCAACTACAGAATAATTCAACAGCGTCGAGCCGTCATTTTTTACGCAATATAGAAGCATACAACATGATTTTTTCCTTCACATCTTTTGGAGGAAAGGTGGATGAGTCAGTAAATTCAGGTTCTGGACCTTACTATTTTCGGGTTGGAGGTCAGGTTTATCATTTAATGGGCACCCTTCTTCTTATTGATCATTAGACTCCGGAGTTTGCTCCACTTTATATATATAATACTGAGCATGATATTGACAACATATTGAGCTGCCTAAGGCATTGTAGTTTATATTATTTTTTAATACTTTCTTCTTTTTATAATACATTCTTTTTCATTATATTACTTAACAATTTTTTTTAATATCTTTGCACCTCTAAAAATAATGAAGATAAACATAATAGTATTGTTCAATCTTTCCGATACGCTAAGGATCGTTACCATGAAGATACATCGAATGGTGTTACGTTGAGGCTTATTCGAAGGTGTAGCAGTGATGGAAGGGTTTATAATCTTGCATCAACATCTGAGGTTGTTGCTTTAATAGTTGGAGATATTAATGGCGCAATGGGTGAGAGTGATATCATTGTTGAGACCCAAAATATAATTTTGCAGTGCATAGACATAAAGCATCTATTATACCTGGGCTTGCAGTATCTTTTGTTATTTCCATACGGTAAAGACAAGACAAACCATCAGCATGAGAAAATTCTTTTCATTTAGACTTCAGATAATATCAGAGGAGTCTCAGGTTCTTCAACACTCAAGGAAATTGTTCCAGCAATTCTTGGTTTATGCTTACACTATGATAGAGTAAAGCATAATTGTAGTAAAGCATATGCTTAACTTATCTCTCCAATGATAGACACTCAATTATAAAAAATCCATACAATTTTTTTTTTTAGTAATCTCATACAGTTTTTTATTATTATACAAGGGTGTTGAAATATTTAGTTTGATTATTTCCTTCATGTTAAGCGAAAAAATTGATTTTTTTCTTCATGTGTTTTAATTGATTTTATTTTGTAGTATTGTTGAATCGATGAAGAATATTAAAGACTAATATAGAGGAGAACGTTTATTTTCTACTCTATTCACAGTTGTTGTTTTTTTGTAGCATATTTGTTTTTCTTTCATTTTTTTTTCTTTTGCCTTTATAGGGTGCTGTTCAATGTGTTGGATAGTATTGAGCACAAGAACTTTACTCATTTTTTGATCGTTTCTATTTGGTAAGACAATATGCATCTCATCATTGTTGCTGTTATATGGAATGCTATATATGAAGATATCTTATTATTGATTGAGCGCATCCACCACTGGTAATAATTGTTCTGCATAGTATTGAGTGCAAGAACTTTTTCTCATTTTTCGATGATTTCTCTTTGGTGGGACAATATACATCTCATATTCTCATCACTTTTGATGCTATATGTATTGCTGTATATGAAAATAATCAATTATAGAGTACATAACTAATTTTTATTTGCATAAAATACTGACATGGTTCTTTCTTTTAGCGATTAACCAATGACAGACGCTGACAAAAGTTTTGATCTTTTTCCTCCGTGCATCGCACGGGTACTACACTAGTGTTATAAAAGGCCATGGCAGCACACGCTGGTGACTGTTGAGTCGCAGCCCTAATTTTTTATTCGAATAGCCCTAATTCCTGTCTTCGATTCCTCTTCCCCGCTGAAAGCAATTAACCAAAAGGGTCGATTCCTTCTTGGTACCTCATCGCTGGCACTCTTCTCTGTCGGTTCGCTTAAGGCTTTGTTTGGGAGTTGGTTTTTGGAAGGGAAGGAAGGGGAGGAGAGGGTTTTAGTAAGTTTTTCACTTGTTTGTGAGTTTTAAAAAACTGGGAGAAGGGAATTGGGGATTTTTGTTAAACCCTCCAAAACCCTCCTTCTTCTTAAAATTAAAGTTCCCCTCAATTTGGGGAGTTTAAGGGGGAAATATTAAAAATTACATATCTACCCTTAGCATTAAAATATGAAAATTACATAAATATGAATCATTTTTTAATGTGACATAATTAGAAAAGTATTAAATATCGACAGAATTTATCGACAAAAAATATTTCGTCAAAAATAGTGATAAATTTTTTGACGAAAATCATATACGTCAAAAAATTTCCGTCAAAATTAAAGACGAAATCAGATTTTGCCATAATCACTGACATAAATTTTTTACAAGAAAAAAAAAAGCTTAATCAAAATTATTGATAGAATCTAATTTCCGTCGAAACTTTTCACAAAAATATTTTTGTCCAAAATTTTGATGAAACACATTTCAATCGAAAAGTATCGACGTAAAATAATTACGTCAACATTTTTTACGAAAAATATTTCCATCAAACTTTGTGACTAAAAATATTTATGTAACAAATTTTGACGGAACACATTTCCATCGGAAATTTGTGATAAAAAAATTTAATCAAAATTCTTAAAGAATTCAAATTTCGTCGAAAGTTTTCGATGGAAACATTTTCGTTAAACTTTTTGACGAAAAAAATTTCCGTCAAAAATTTTAACGAAACACATTTCCATCGAAAATTTTGGACGAAAAATATTACCGTCAAGTATTTTGATACAAAAAAATTTATATCAAAATTTTCAACGAAACACATTTCTGTCAAAAAAATTCGACAAAAAATATTTTAGTAAAAAATTTTGACGAAAAATATTTCGATAAAAAAATTTGATAGAGCATACCAAAAAAAAAATATTTGATAAAAAAAATATTCTGTCAAAATTCTTTACAAAATCTAAATTTCGAATGAAACACTTCCCTGTGAATTTTTGACAAAACAATTTCCATTGAAATTTTGAACGAAAAATATTCCGACAAAATTTTTCACGACATTCTTTTTTCGTTTAAAATATTTGATAGAGAAAATCATTTTCCTCAAAACTTTTGACAGAAACTAAATTTTTTCGAAAATTACAATAGAAATTTTTTTTTTATAAAAATTTCCATCAGAGAAAAAATTGTCGCTTTTCGACAAAAAAAAAAATTGTGACAAAATTTTCTTCATTTGCGATGAAGAAATTTCGTTGAAAATATGGTATTTTTAGTAGTGAGAAAAGTATATAAATAATTTTGTTAGAAATTTTAAATTTAATTTAATTTGTAAAATATAATAACTATATTAATTTAAAAAAAGGTTAAAATGGTAAAAATATCTCATTATCCCTCCATTATTCTCCCTTACTATTTATTAACTCCCTTACCATTTATTAACTCTCAAACAAGTGATCCAAAGACCAGACCTTTAACCAAGATCGTTAAATTTTGCTTTTTTGGGTTCTTGGAGGAGCATAGGTGAGGAGGTCCTGATCAACGAAGCAGTGAGTGCAGGCTTGGAGATTCATCTTGCTTTGAGTTTGAGAGGAGAGGACCTGTGATCTTGTTGTTCGAGGTGTAGTGAAGCTGATCTACTGGTTGGTATGGTGTCGATTTTGTCTTCTTGTTTTTCTTTCTAAAATTGTTTTAATATTTTGAAGAGTTGTTACCTCCTTCTTGTTTTTTTGTGTGGTTGTTAATTTGACATTCGTTTACCTCTTTGGCCCTTGTATGTAAGAATCTTGATAGTAACATCAAGATTCCGAACAAAGTAATTCTTTGGTTTGCTATTATTCTTTGTTAATTTTGTTTCTAAAAAATAAATTTTTATCTGAGGGGCTATATTGGATTGAGATTTCAAAAGATTTTAATGGATTGTTTTTGGAAGAAAAAAAAAATCCGTTGGTATTCGATTAGAATTTTAATGGATTGAAAAAAAGTCATGAGGATTATTTTAGAATCCTTCTAAATTCGTTGGTATTCAATCAGGATTTTAAACAATGGATTTTCAAAAATCCATTAAGAAATATAACTAGGATGTCTCTCTCACAATCTCACACCAACCCTTAGGATTTCTTGAAGTTCTTCTATTTTGCAGTGTTTTCTTCTTCCTTTGGTAGGTTGACTTCTCGAAATTGGGTTTATGGGAGCTTCATCAAAACTATAAAAAAAAAAAAAAACAAATTTTTTAGCTATTTTCACACAAAATAACCCAGAAACAACACTATCTAAAAAATAACATATTTTTGAGCCGTTTTGAGAAATTTTGGAAGTTTAAAAAGTAATTTTTCAAGCTATGGGTCAAGGTTTTTCTTGGCACAAAAATGTGTGATTTTTGTGTTAAAAACAACATAAAACAGTGAAAAAATAACAGGAGAACTTTCATATTGTTTTTGTTTCACATCAACGAAACAATATCAATTTAAAGAAAGATTAAAACTTTCATAATATGAACCCTATATTTCATAACAATACATTCATGAACGAAACTCCTTCACTATAGGAAACGATTTCAAACAATTTTTGTGTCAATAGATAACTAAAAGCTTGTTTCTCAAATGCCCCAAAGCAATTTAAGATTTCAATGTATCGATTGAAAAAAAATTGAGAAATTTTCTAAACTTTGATGTAATTAAACCCAAAATCTCATAATCAAATTTTTTTTAATATTCAATGAAAATATGCATATGATATATGGTTAGAAAATCCCAAAGTTTTCAAGACCAATTGCAAAAAATTTCAAATTAAATTTTATTATGAACTTTAGGTTCTATATGCAAATTTAGAATTATTATTATAATTAAAAAAAAAATTAGGTCTTATAATCATATATGCATATAGCTTTGATGCCAAATGAAGATGATGATTTTCAACACATTAGATATGTAAAAAACTGTTATTTAGTAATTTTGAATGTTTGTTGAAAATTATATTATGTTTTAGTGATTGAGAAAATTATATTTGGTTTTACTTTTTTTATTAATTTCATTGTATTTCTTGGTTATTTCTTTTATGGGGAAGATTATACTTACAACCTATTTTTGTCTACAATCTTTTACAACCATATCTTAACCATTGATTTCCGTCAATCAATGATTATTAGTTTTGCAAATCAAAATCATTAATTAATATTTAATTTGCAATGAATGATAACTGTTGATTGACGAAAATCAACGGTTAAGATATGATTGTAAAATGTTGTAAACAAAAATAGGCTGTAAGTATAATCTTTCCTTTTTGTATTGACTCTTGTAATTTTATTTTATTTTAAATACATGACTCTTTTTAATTTTGAATGTTTGTTAAAAATTCATGATTTTTTAAAATCTTATAAATCCATATTGTCCTTTCAAATCTTATGAAATCTATTAAAATCCTTTAAAATGCAATCCTATGAAATCTTGATTGTAAAAAAAGTCTTTTAAAAAAGTTTATAAAATCTCTCCAATTCTAAAATATCTTTTAAAATCTGTAGGATTTTTTATCTTAAAAAAGTCTTTTAAAATCCTAATCCAATACACCCCCTCCCTAAATGTCACTCACTAAATGAAAGGATCACATTGGACCTGAAGCACAAATTTTTTTCCATGTTGCAAGGAAGAAAATGCAAAAGTCAAAGATGGTGAACTGTATGGATCAGGCCCCAAAAAAGATAAAAGATTAATTTTTATGGTATCAAATAAGGAAAGATTAATGTTTTTTATCCCCTTATGACACATAAATTAATAGATTACATGAGAGAATATTTATTCACAAAGTAGAGGAGAGGAAAAATATAGAATAAATTCCACCTTTGATTTGTGAGTTCTTGTAACATGTGAGTAATATTGAAGAAATAATATTGAAGAAGGCACCTCTCCCATCCATTCAATTAATACACCCTGCCTCTCCTAATTCTTTTCCCTATCCTTTAATCAGCAAGAGGCACCACCACATATACGAATACAAGCACTCTCTAAAGTCCACAGAATTGAAGAAATAATCAAGTTTTAATTTGCTTCAAGTTTAAATTAATAATGAAATTCTAAATTACTAATCACTAATTAATAATGACAAATAACAATACTTAATAATTAGTAATCTCACTAATTAGAACTTTAATAAAGTCAATAATTATGAATCACTCATTACTGCAATTCTTGATTAATGTCTAGTTATTTTCAATTATTAATCCCTATTCATCAAATATTACATTAATGATTAATCATTAATAGACAATAACAATACTTAATAATTAGTAATCTCACTAATTAGAACTTTAATAAAGTCAATAATTATGAATCACTCATTACTGCAATTCTTGATTAATGTCTAGTTATTTTAAATTATTAATCCCTATTCATCAAATATTACATTAATGATTAATCATTAATAGACAATTATTACTAATCAGTCATTAATATAATAATTATTAAAGCAATTAAAAATAAGCATAATTAAGTAAATTCATCATATAAATACACACCAGGAAGAGGAAGAATGCCCAAACTTTATAGAGAGGGTTAGGAGAAGACTGAGAGGTGGAGTAGGAGCTTGGCTTAACGCAAGTTTTCTCCATTCAACCTCCTCCGGTCACCTTGCCCTCGGGGTATGGCCCTGTAGGCTAGCCCCTCATTGGAACAGCGGGTGCATTGAGTTTCGCTACCGGAGGAAGGATGAGACTAATCTCCCAACCGAGAAGGAGACACTTTCCTCCTCTGGCCCCCAAAAATAAATATTAGATATATGACAGGCAGTTATTTATTTTAGAATCACTTTAGTGTATATTTATTTTAGAATCACTTTAGTGTATATTCCTTAATAATTATATATTTCTCTAAAATGACCCCTTATACGCGAGCTAATTGAGCTTCAAAGGTGCACGATGCATCAAATCCAACCTACATGGTTTAAAAAACTCCATAATATTTAATTATTTTTAGGGAAAAGTTCATCAATGTCCCTGTGATTTGCTTCAAAATCATCTATGCCCGCCCCTATGGTTTTTTTTTTATCACATATGCCCCTGTGCTTTATAAAAAATAAGAAATCATAAGGGCATATGTGATAAAAAACATACCTTTTTACAAACCCTTATTCTTATTAATAGAAGGACATATGTGATAAGAAAAAAACATGACACCACCTAAACAATCAATTCAACCTAAAAACTTAAATTATTTCACCAAAAAAAAAAAACTTAAATTATTGAGATAAGCTACATTAATAATCGTATATTTCTCTGACATCCCTTCATCAATGAAGCTTTAAACGATATCAACCTTAAATTCTGCTAACCATATAAATTGTAATAGTACCTCTTAACACATTGCGTTTCTCATGGTGAACTTTACCCTTATTCTTATTAATAGAAAGAAAGATCGGCAGTAGCACTTTAAATGAGTTGTTTCTCACTCATGACCACTTAATGTAAAAAAAAATTTTTTGAAATCTCTTAGAAGCTGGTACACTTTGCCTTAGACATTTATTGTCTGGTAGAATGCAATGGAAAATATCTCTCTTGAGATGGCTGCTCTCGAACATCATAAAGTTGATAAAAATGTTTTGAAACTCAATGAAGATCAACAGGTAAGCTTTATTAATGATTAAAAGTTTTTTTTTTTTGGTCCATTGGTTGGAGGTGTAACTAATTCAACCTTCTCCGGACACCATGCCCTCGAGGGTGCGACCCGTTTGGGCTAGCCCCTCCGTTGTGAGGGTGGGTGCACTAAGCTTCGCAACTGGAGAAAGGAAGAGACTAATCCCCCAACCGAAGATTTTGGCTTATCCTCTGGCCCCCAAAGATTTTCCAAGAAACTGCTTGAGGCAGGGTTTGATCCCTGCACCAAGCAATCCCTTGAGAGCTCAACTGCCAACTGAGCTACCCTTGGGAGTTATTTATGAGAAAGTATCTTTTTTAGGATCAAAATAACCTATTATTGACACTATTTCAATATTTATTTATGAGAAAATATTGCATTGACTTAATCTTTCTAATAGGATTTGATTAGGATATATACAACATGCCCTGAATGAAAATGAAAGAACTATATAATTGCAAATATCCATCTTAATTGATAGAAAATATGAAATAAATTATTCGATGCCTAAAAATAAGATATTTGGTGTCTTTTTTAAATTGCGATGATAATCTAAAGAATTTCCGCACTCCCCCTTTTTTTAAGTGCTCCAACACATATTTACAGAGGGGGGCTGCTTAACCAACACGTGGAGAATAAACTCCTTATATTTTTTTTTTAGGAGGAAACAGAATGATACTGACAATAAAATAATTTTGCCTTTTCTTTCCCCCCCATTTTTATTTTGTTTCAATTGCTACAGAAATATGATAAGACAAAAACAAAGTAATCCAATTAAAATAATTTTTCACAGTAATTAAAATATGATTTGATATCTATCCTAAAATACAGTGATATCTTAAAGATTTTCCACAATTTATACAGAAGGAAAATGAACACAAGCTAATCATTACGAGCTTGAAAAAGAGCTGCGAAATAAAACAAAAGCTGAAACAGGAGATGCAGAAACTAATAGGATCAATAAATGAGTTGAAGCACATCAAAGATGCAGAAGTTCAGATGCAGGTACATACACTCCAGAAGGATTTAACAGAAAGCGAAAAATCGCTACAAGACTCAAATGAGTCGAACAAAAGAATAATCACCAAAGAGCGCAAGACTAATGATGCACTGCAGGAAGCTCGAAAAGAATTGATTAATGTAAGAGTCTTCTTTCTTCAAATATATTATCCCATTTCAGTTTACTGATTTTTTACATTAATTTGGAAGAGCATCTGTTCAACAAGGTCATATGTTACATTACTTCTACCATGGACCTTATGTTCCTGAAATTTGCTTGAAGTTTTTTCAATCCATTCAATTTTTACTGTCCAATATTGCTTGCAAGATTTAGTAATAGTCTTTCTCTCTTGCAGCGCATGGGAGAGATATCAACTCGTGCCCATATTCGTGTGAAGCGAATGGGGGAACTTGACACCAGACCATTCCTGGAGGCTATGAAGAAAATATATAATAAGAAGGAAGCTGAAGAGAGAGAGCTTTTTTTTTTTTTAGAACTGTGTTCATTGTGGGAAGAGCATTTGAAGGACCAAATTGGGCATCCGTTCAAAATTATCACAGTTGAAGAAAAAAGAAAAGGTGTGTGTCTTTGTTAAATATAGATCTCCTGAAGCCTGCCTACTTTTGTCGTTCGTAGCTTCTGTTATAAATGTGTTAGTGTGCTTTTGAGTTAGTTAGTGTGTGACAGCTGTAAGCTTCAATGCTGAGTCATCAGTTTGGTATTTCTAGAGTCTTTTATTATCTGAAACGTATTTTTCATTTCTTTGCAAATCAGAAATACAATGGGTTCTTTCTCCTTCCCTCTCTCTCTCTCTCTCTCTCTCTCTACTTCCTTACTTTTCTTCATGCAACTTTCAGTTTCTATTATGGTATCAGAGCTCTCTTTCTGAGGGCCTGAGTGGGTTAGAACTCCACTATGTCTTCTGCTTCCGAGCTTCTAATTCAAACGGATCTGGAGTGGACCACGTACATTCTTCCAAATCCAAATCTCAGCATCAACGATCTTCCAGATCTACTTCCTCGTCAAATGAAGATCAAGACAACTTCTCTGTTTAACCTTCAGATCTCTGCCAAACTAACAGAAGATAACTATCTCTTTTGGAATCAGATTATTGAACCGGTAATTACATCACATCAGTTGCATCATTTTCTTGTTAATCCAAAAATTCCTCTCAAATTTGATTCAGACGAAGATCGAGAGAGTGATCAATTGAGCTTCAGCATATGTTGCATGGCTTAATCAGGATCAATGCTACTCGCAGTAGGCTTCTATCAACAATTTCTGGATCTATTGTCAATGATATCCTACCTGTTAAGCATTCCTTTGAGGCATGGAGTAATATTCATAAGCTGTTTCATGGAGTTTATGAATCTTCGTGCCTCTACTCAGATCTGAGTTGAAAACGAAAGGCTTCAAAAGTCCATCAAGGAATACTTAGCACGCATCAAAACTTTTCTTTGATTCACTAAAATCGATTGGAAAGCCTGCCTGTACGTTGAGCAAGCTGAAGAACTGCAGCTTCAGATACACTCCATTTTTATGATGATCACGGGACGTGAGCCATAATTGTTTCTGGTTACAAGAGAAGTCACAGTAGAGCTAATGGCTCATGAACAACTTCTAGTCAATAAAAATGACAGTCTACTAACTGAAGGAATAGTTGTGAACCTCACCCAACGTCCTCCAAGCTCGCACCAGGAAGTTACTAACGAAGAAGACGACTCTGTTTTCAGAAACCACAAAACAGAGTCGAACAGAGAGCAATTTCCACAGCCTAATTTTCCTTCCTCCAATGCCTATACTCATCAAAACAGAGGTCGTGGACGCTCTGTTACATGCTCAAATTGAGGAAAGAGACGTGGAAACAAAGCCAATGTTCAGCTGCCGTTATGTTTCAAGTATGGCCATGATGTCACTACCTGTTAGCACCGTTTTGATGAAAACTTTGTGCGTAGCCTGCCACCTCCACATAATGTGCCATATCCTCAGTTCTTTCAACAGCAGCAACCTCAAAACACACGCTCAGTTCAGTATGTCAGGCCTTCAAATCAGCAACATGCTTTTGTTACTGGCCGCGAGGACTGTTACCTACTCCAAAGTCCATCCACTGATGGAGTGGTTGCCAGACTCTGGTGCATCTAGCCATGTAACTGGAGGAGCACAAAACATTTCTCACAGCCAACAACTAAATGGTCAAAAGCAAGTTTTGATAGGAAACGGCAGAAGGTTTGCCTATTCGCAGGCCATAGGGTCCTTCTTTCTTTCTGATCTTTGATGCTACTACTCGTTTACATCTAAACAATTTACTGTTGGTCCCACCTTCTACTTACTAATAATTTGATCAGTGTGAGTAAATTTGCTAGAGACAACTCAGTCTTCTTTGAATTTCATCCTAATGT